>JAUCMX010000004.1:5479600-5525245 GCA_033459395.1 Hemibagrus guttatus
TGTAAAGAAACTACTGCATCTTCCTACCAAACTTGATTAAACATTTTAAACCCGAAACTCATAAAGCGCTCAGAGTTCATTACTGTCAGCACACGGCAGCAACGATGCAGACTAGGCAAGAAAAAAAGCGACTACAGACGACTAGGTGGGGGAAAGTAAGCAGTATGTTGTACTAGACGATTAATCGCTGTATGTCATCGACAGTGAAGGATTCAAGGACGTGTTTCACCTACAGCTGTAAAGAAATATAAACAGCAAGAGATATAAACAGAGCTGAATCAAATTTTTCATGATGTCTGGAAAAAAAGACAGACGCATCACTAAGAGGATTAATACGGACAGAGCCAGGAACCGATAAAGGGTCGAGAGAGACAGACAGCATTAAAGAGAGACCGTTTCTGAGCCTGTGTTGCAGAGAGCGCTGTAGTTCTTGATGTCATGACGCAGATCTGTTGGGACGTGTCCCAATAATCCCCCTGCTCCCTTTCCTCAGGTCTTATAGGGAAGAGTCCGGTGGTGCAGGCGGGGAAAAGCCCTGCAGCAGTCAGCGTACAGCTCTCAGGGGCTCAGAAGAACAAAGTGAACGATCCCGGGGGAGGCTCCTTCAGGTACATGCAGCACCCACGGCACCATCCAAGGAGTGTGTGTGTGTGTGTGTTAAAGCATATGAGAGCGCTTAAACCTTCTCAGACTAGATCTGGAGCACGTCCTGGCCATGACACAATGTTCTGAGTTTATGTTTGACGCTAAATGTCACACTAGAGGCTAGTTTTCACTCTTTTTCCTACATCCTATCCTGGGAATATTGGGCATGAGGCAGGAATACACCATGGAGGGATGCCGGTCCACTGCAAACCACACAGATTGACACGTATTCACACCTAGAGGCAATTAAGCGTAAACTGTTCATTTTCCTGGAAGGTGTTAGGAAAGCAGATAACTCTGAGAGAATGTAGCTTATGTTCTGCAGATGTTCGGTGCAGTGAGACACAGCTGTGAGATGCAGGTATGAGTGTGTAATACTCCGAGCTGCCACACGGGGGCAGCATTGGCCTTAACTCCAGCGGCTTGCTGTAGGCGACTCTCTGAGGAAAAATCAAACCGTCTAAGCTCACTCATCTCCTAGTGTTTTATTCTGTCCTGACAGACCCCTCATCTCCCACTTTGTCCTCTCTAACTTCTCCTTGTGTCTCTCATTCTCCTTCTCGTCTCATCCTTCTTTTTTAGAACGCACATTTGAAGAAGAGCTGGACGTATAAGTCGATATCTCTCGAGTCCACTAGCTTTTCTTGCTGTTTTCTTTTTTTTTTTTTTTTTTTTTCTTTTTTTTTTTTTTTTACAGAGACAGCTCGGTGTAAATTAAAATTGGGTGTCTTATTTATTCATGTGTGGTTCTTTTTTTCCCACGGAGCGGCACGTAGCCTAAATCAGCCTGAGATGATGCAATGCTGCTGCCTCCGGGGGAAGAGAAGAGTGTGTGACGGATGTAGTGTATAACCGTGTATAGTAAGGTGGAGGTGTGCTGCAGTGATGGTGCTGGTGTGTAAAAACATCTGCTCTGTTCTGTATTTGCTGTGCTTTCAAATACGCTGTGTTTTAAAAAGTTCAAACTCGAACCCTGACGCTTTACTTTTCTTGATGCACTCGCTTTAATTTTAAACCGTGGACTAGCGAGGAACTGTGTGCTTCTTGAGTTCAGTTCCCAGTCCCACAATACTTTGTGCTAATATTTCTTAAGACGTATACACCGATCAGCCATAACATACTGAGCAGTGACAGGTGAAGTGAATAAGACTGATGATCTCCTCATCATGGCACCTGTTAGTGGGTGGGATATATTAGGCAGCAAGTGAACATTTTGTCCTCAAAGTTGATGTGTTAGAAGCAGGAAAAATGGACAAGAGTAAGGATTTGAGCGAGGGCCAAATTGTGATAGCTAGACCACTGGATCAGAACATCTCCAATACCACAGCACACCTTCTCAGGGATCTAGTGGAGTCCATGCCTCGGCAGGTCAGGGCTCTTTGTCAGCAAAAGGGGGACCAGCACAATATTAGGCAGGTGGTCATAATGTTATGCCTGATTGGTGTATACTAATAAGCATATTGCTGTAGGTGTGGTGTGTAAGGAATAAAATACTGTTATGGGAAAATAATCAAACACAGTGTTATGTCATGTGACTCGGAGTAAAGTCGAGTTACTTTTACCATCCTAAAGTTGATCATTTTTAATTAACTGCACACCCTGAAGTGTTTTATTTCACTTATACAATGACAATTTGTTAGTTATTTTTTGCAGAATAATTTTGCACATTTTATCTGCTATTAGTGGAATGTCCTTGAAACAAGCTAGTTCCTGTTATTACTTCATTCCCTTTCTTTTTCTCTTTCTCATGTTTATGTTAATAATATGCAAAAAAAAAAAAAAAGCACTGTGATGTGACTGAAAAAAACTGGAAAGCAAAGCAGTTCAATTCGGAAAATTTTCCCATGTCGGAAAATTTACAGCTTCAAACTGGAAAGTGCTGACACTGGAGACTCCTTCCAAAATAAGCCTTAAAGAAACCATGCACTGTGTAGTTGGTTACTATAGAAACGATAATCTATAAGACTGAGAGCGTTAACATAAACCTGTGCAGTCTACAGTGTTGTAGTGAATGAATCGATGCTTTCAGTCCAATCAGAATTCAACAGCAGTGTGGTGTAATTAATAATGAATTATCAGTAGAAATCAATATTCATAAATTTCCATAATTGTGTAAAATCACAACAGTTATATTTGGGGTTTGTGTGTATGTAGGTTGTCTTTACTTGACGTGTTTTTGGGACAGATCTCTGTGTGTGTGTGTGTGTGTGTGTGTGTGTGTGTTGTGGTTGACCAGGCCACCGAGTACATCATAATGGTGGTGTGTATCCACCCCTGAGGCGAGCCGTAGCTGCAGGCCCTGATTGCTGAACCAATAAATCTTTAGCAGCTGCGCTAATTAAGCTGTCAGGGCTGTGTGTAGCGCCAACCTTTCTTCCCACTGGCACTTTTTTTTTGTTGGCCACAGCAGTCCAGAAGCTTCCATGACCTGCTAATGCCATGTTGTCCTCTGTCCCGATTCAGGGTTTATGAATAGATGAGTTTCTCCATCTGTAGTCTCACTTTTTTTTTCTGTCCGTGAACAAACTTTGAGATGAAGCAGAAACTTCCAGCGTGCACAAATGAACAGCGGAAACATTTGCATCATGTTCGTTTGGCGAGGTCTGATCACATCGCTGTAGCAACCATAGCAAAGCAGCAGCACTTGAGAATCATCACAGACGTCTTTATTTATCCCCAAACTCAAATCTGCCACATCCACAGGAAGATACAGTAGAGAAGCTGCTTGATTTTCCTCCTCTGTGTGATGGATTGTTGGTCTAATTTTTATGTTTATCGTATAAACCACAAGACTGTTTACAGATGTCTTGTTAGAGATGGGGGAAAGAATCAATTCCTAGATGATTCAATATCTCAACAGTATCAAAAGTTTCCCTACAACATCATTATTGAAGCTTATTTATTAATGTTTTTTTAACTGGAAAACATCCGGAGTAACAAAAAACTGAACAATATCACCTCAGGCTGTCGAATTCCTTTAAATATTACATTGGTGTGTTATTGATCTTATGTAATAGAAAGCCACCACATAGAAAGTAGTGCACTATACACTTCTATTCAAGCATTCTTGGTCAGACTTCAGATAAACTGCAGACTTCAGAAAAACGATCAGGCATAACATTGTGAGAGAGGTGAAGGGAATAACACTGATGATCTCCTCATCATGGCACCTGTTAGTGGGTGGGATATATTAGGCAGCAAGTGAACATTTTGTCCTCAAAGTTGATGTGTTAGAAGCAGGAAAAATGGACAAGTGTAAGGAATTGAGCGAGTTTGACAAGAGCCAAATTGTGATGGCTAGACGACTGGATCAGAGCATCTCCAAAACTGCAGCTCTTGTGGGGTGTTCCCGGTCTGCAGTGGTCAGTATCTATCAAATGTATCCTTTAAGTCCCATGGAGGCCCCACCTCACAACATACAGTACCTGGATGGCCGGGTGCGTGTGCGTCGCTTACCTTGGGAACACATGGCACCAGGATGCACTATGGGAAGAAGGCAAGCCAGAGGAGGCAGTGTCATGCTTTGGGCAATGTTCTGCTGGGAAACCTTGGGTCCTGCCATCCATGTGGATGTTCCTTTGACACGTACCACCTACCTAAGCAATGTTGCAGACCATGTACACCCTTTCATGGAAACGGTATTCCCTGATGGCTGTGGCCTCTTTCAGCAGGATAATGCGCCGTGCCACGAAGCAAAAATGGTTCAGGAATGGTTTGATGAGCACAACAACGAGTTTGAGGTGTTGGCTTGGCCTCCAAATTCCCCAGATCTCAATCCAATCGAGCATCTGTGGGATGTGCTGGACAAACAAGTCCGATCCATGGAGGCCCCACCATGCAGCTTACAGGACTTAAAGGATCTGCTGCTAAAATCTTGGTGCCAGATACCACAGCACACCTTCAGGGATCTAGTGGAGTCCGTGCTTCAACGGGTCAGGGCTGTTTTAACAGGAAAATGGGTCCAACACAATATTAGGGCAGGTGGTCATAATGTTATGCCTGATTCTAGAATTAGAAATCTAAGTAGTGAGCAGTGCTTTAATAGAAAAAAATCTAGCTCTAACTGGAAACGACCAACACTGTCTACCAACCAGCTTTAAGACAAATCTCTGTCTACGACACGCTCATTACGAGTCTGAGAACAGACAAGGAAGAAGTCTTTAAATTCGATGATTTATGTATTAGGTGAGACACTTTTCAATTTTTTTCCAGTAGCGTGCAAACTGTAATAAAACCCATTAAAAACACTCCGACATGTTCAGGAACTTATGACTGGCGGTATACGTTCATATCAAAGAAATGACAGAAGGTGAAAATCCTGTTGCTTTCATAAGCAGAGAAAACAAGAAGGCAATAACATTATTCACCATAAAACTCTAACGTTTTAGATTTGTTTTTACTTATTTACCCGCAGAAACGCCGTCTCGTCACGATTATTTAGCTTTACATTTATTACGCTACCTGAGGTTCATCTACCTGCTATGAAATTCAAATGGCGTTTGAACAGCTTTATAAAGGCCCTAATAGAAACACACTAACCTAGCGGTTTTTCATTTCGGATGAAATATTATGTTTTATAAAAAGCACTGGGTAAAATGGGAAAAATTCATAATGTAGGCTGCAGAGAAATGTAAAATTGAGATCCAACTAAATACACAAAGAGTTAAGAAGAGTTTTTCCATCTCACAGTACTGTGTGTGTGTGTGTGTGTGTGTGTGTGTGTGTGCGATGGAAAGTTGTCTCGCGCAACATCTTCGCATGATGCGCACCATATCCAGGATAAACTGACTGAAGATGAAGTGAACGATTGATCATGTGACCCCTGAAATCATATGATGAGATTCAGAGACTCAGTAAATCCTGTGTACAAACATACAGAAGTGTAAACACTCGTTATCTTCAGCTCCTCACATACCCCTTCATGGTCCAGGTGTGTTCAGGTGAGAGAGACAAACAGTGTCCAGGTGTGTTCAGGTGAGAGAGACAAACAGTGTCCAGGTGTGTTCAGGTGAGAGACAAACTGTGTTCAGGTGAGAGAGACAAACAGTGTCCAGGTGTGTTCAGGTGAGTGCAGCAGTGTCCATGTGTGTTCAGGACAGACTGTGTCTGTGTGTGTATAGGTGAGAGAGACAAACGTTGTCTAGGTGTGTGCAGGTGAGTGCAACAGTGTCCAGGTGTGTTAAGGTGAGTGAGACAAACAGTCTGTCTCTCTCACCTAGACACACCTGGACACTCTCATTCTCACCTGAATACATATGGACACGGTCTGTCTCTCTCACCTTGACACACCTGGACACTGTGTCCATGTGTATTCAGGTGAGAATGAGAGTGTCCAGGTGTATCTAGGTGAGAGCAACAGTGTCCAGGTGTTCAGGTGAGAGAGACAGACCGTGTCCATGTGTATTCAGGTGAGAATGAGAGTGCCCAGGTATCTTCAGGTGAGAGAGACAGACCGTGTCCAGGTATCTTCAGGTGAGAATGACAGACTGTGTCCTTGTGTATTTAAGTGATGTATTTTGTCTTTCAGAGACGACGACGACATCAACGATGTTGCGTCTATGGCCGGAGTAAACTTGAGCGAGGAGAGCGCTCGTATCTTAGCAACCAACTCAGAGCTGGTGGGCACGCAGATCCGCTCGTGTAAAGACGAGGCCTTCCTGCCCACGGGTCTACTGCATCGACGCATACTGGAGACGGGTAACAGACACACACACACACACACACACACGTCTTTCTAAAAATAAAGACTTTTATTGAATTGAAAGACTGTCTAATTACTGTACCATGTGTACTATTAGGCACTTTTTATCCACTTGTTCATACAGCAGTGAGGTATATAATTCTAGATATCATTTCTACACTATAGTGTAGTCATTTGCTGGTGTTGTTATGGCAACAATAATATTCTTGCGGTGACAGGGATTAGCTTGGTACTAATGTAATAATTTTAATTCTAGTCTTTTCTTTTGAATTATGGAAATACACACCTTAAATATTTCCATTGTATTCCAATCATGTTCCACTTCTGTCCTTTTCACACACAAGCTAAGCCTCGGTGCTGGATAAGATAAATCCCGAGGCTCCAGTCTCTTTGCATTTCAATACTTGGTGGTTGTTAGTGTACACCCTCGAGCACTAAAGGATGGAAATGTGTGTTGTCTGAGTGTGTGAGTGAGTTTAAGGACATGGTGTCCTGCTGGTCTTGTGTCAGTGATTGGGGGAGTAAAGGTCTCAGGTGACAGTGGACAGAGGGAGGCCAGTGAATCTGCCAGCTTCACTCAGACACTCAGGCTCTGTTCTGTTTTCTCTCTGCCTGCTTAGGGTTTTATTGTTAATAATGTTGGCACTTGTGCAGAAGCCACACCGACTTCATTGGGACTGATGGGGACTGAAGCCACACCTCCTTTCACTAGTACTGATAGGCAGCTAGGCCACGCCTAGGCCGTAGGCACACATGCCATAGAAACTTAGGCCACACCTCCTTCATTGGCACTGATAGGCACATAGGCCTAGCCTTCTTCATTGGGACTGACAGACACATATGCCACGTCTCCCACAGTGGGACTGGCAGGCACACAGGCCACGCCTCCCTCATTGGGACTGACAGACACATATGCCATAGAATCATAGGTCACGCCTCCTTCATTGAGACTGATAGGCCCCTGGTCCAGGCTTCCTTTATTGAGTCTGATAGGCATGTAGGTCACACCTCCTTCACTAAGACTGATAAGCACATTGGCCACACCTCCCTCACTGAGACTAGCAGACGAATAGGCTACGCCTCCCTCACTGGGACTGACAGGCACATAAGCAACACCTCCCTCACTGGGACTGACAGGCACGTAGGCCACACCTCCCTCACTGGGACTGACAGGCATATAGGCCACGCCCCCCTCATTGGGACTGATTGAAGTGTGAAAGATTTACTGGATAATGTTGTGTGTGTATAAAATCAGACCATACTGTTACAAATATGCTTGGATTTATTTTGCTGTCACCACAAAACTCATTTTAAAATCTATATCCCTGAACACTGAGGCTCACACAGGGATTTGAACAGTGACCGCTGCTTGTCTTTAGGCTATGACGGGTCAGTGCTGATGTTCCTGCTGTGTGCCTGGACATGGCACGCACTCTCAGCTGGAGCTGTCTGTGGTGCTGTCTACAGTAACATGAGCAGAGTGACACACCTCACACACAATGCCTGGACCACACAGAATACACACAGTACAACATCCCCATGTTGCACTTAAATTCAGTTACAATCAAAAGCGTCATTTTTAACTCAGTATTGTCATAATATAGTAAACCGTGATTGCTAGATGATATAAAAATATAACATCATCATATACTTAGTCTCAGCACCACAACATGACCTCGTTCCCTTTCAGTTGCTTGTGATTGTGAGTTATTCAGGATTTTTGGAACGGCGGCTACAGGAAATGCCAGTGCGTGATTAACTTTTTACTGTTCCTCTTAAAAGCGTTCTTGCCCCGGTTTTTGTGTTTTCCCGCTCATTATCCCTTTGTGATCTCGACTGTTTTCGAGCTGTTGAGGAAGCATGGACTGTACGTATGCAGCGTCCGATTTAAATAATTGCTGTGATTTACTTAAAAGAACAGAAGAAGGGGAAATTATGTTAATGTGGGAATGAAAGAAAAGGACGTGACACATAGAAACTGAAATATTTAGTGGCTGTAGGTAAGCTTAATTAATGCAGAATGTCAGCACAAATAACACACACACACACATGCTAGTTGGAAGCTTTTTAATTATAGTGTTAACGTTTCTTTTTTTTTACCTCAGAAAAAAATTCATTGTTTCTGTCAACAGCTGCCATGTTATATTTCGCAAGACGTTTCACACTCCTAGTAGTTAATAAACACCATACTTTGTTTTTAGGAAACGTTTCTATGCAACTGTGATGCAGATGTTCAGAAAAAGATTCTTGTGCTGCAGAGTGCATCTAAAAATGATTGAATATAACTTGTGTCATTGGTTTGTGCCATAAAACATACCATTTGTGCCAGTTTGGATTGTGAGCTGTAATGTTTTTATAGAACAGTGCTGCGCTGTAGAATTCTCGATTCTAATTGGTCAGAAAGTGTTGATTTTAGGGTGTATTTTAGTGTGCTTGTTCTAGTATGTTATTCTGTCTATAACACTGGTGGGGACTGGTGTGGTGGACGGTTCGTATGAAAAGATTTTTTCTGTAAAGAGATGTTTATCGTACCTTTGTGGAAGGAGTCTCCAGTTTCAGCCGGAGGTAAAACCGTAACCTTTACAGCTGACACAGGAAAGATGTGACAAGTAGCTGTTGTTTCATCTTATTAACTTCAAGAAGAGAAATAAAGAGAGGCTGTAATGCAGCTGTTGAAGTGTAAGTGATAACAGGAACTAACTTGTGCAGCGGATGTTTTATGTCTTTAACCGTAACTACAGTATAAAGTTATTAAAATTATGACGTGTTCTTTCATTAACAAACAAAAAAAGCAATAAAAACAAACAATGAATAACTGATGGCAAATTATTGTTCTACAAGAGGAATAACACTCTTCAGAATATACTGTTATTGGAAAATAATCAGCCGTGGACTAACAATAATTCAGTTACATGTAATGGGTTTGCTTTTGGTAGCCGATTTGCCACAAGGAGAAAACCCACCGTGCAATGATGTACACCAATCAGGCATAACATTATGACCACCTGCCTAATATTGTAGAGTCCGTCGAAGCACTAGATCCCTGAAGGTGTGCTGTGGTATCTGGCACCAAGATGTTAGCAGCAGATCCTTTAAGTCCTGTAAGTTGTGAAGTAGAGCCTCCATGGGTCCCACATCACAACTTACAGGACTTAAAGGATACTTTTTATAGACACTGACCACTGCAGACCGGGAACACCCCACAAGAGCTGCAGTTTTGGAGATGCTCTGATCCAGTGGTCTAGCCTAAACAATTTGGCCCTTCATCAAACTCGCTCAAATCCTTACGCTTGTCCATTTTTCCTGCTTCTAACACATCAACTTTGAGGACAAAATGTTCACTTGCTGCCTAATATATCCCACCCACTAACAGGTGCCATGATGAGGAGATACTCAGTGTTATTCACTTCACCTCTCACTGCTCATAATGTTATGGCTGATCAGTTCATGACCTGTATGGCATGGTTTATTAAAACTCTACACAAATAAATTTAAAATGAAAAGGTTTTCCAAACGAGACTAGATGACTTCGACTGGTTCAGGTGCATATTCATGTACCCTATAAAAGCCTATAATGTCAATTTCTGTGTCTTCTAGCTAAGAAATACGGCGTGACAGAAGTTCCTCTGGAGGCGGTGAACTTCATCGCTCACGCCACGCAGACGCGGCTGAGGACGGTGCTGGAGAAAGTGTCCTACATCGCCCAGCATCGGATGGACTCCTGCAAGGTAGAGAAGGATTCAGAGAGAAGACTGAAGGAGAGCAGGAAATGCATCTCTAGCATACGAGTACATTACACAAACATGGATATTTTTGGATTTTATAAAACTAGAAGATCTTCCTGTTGGTTCTAAGATGACTGACTTCTAATAAATGCTTGGTATAAATAATTGAGGATAGAATCGTTTTATCAGGAGCATTAGAGGAGCAGGAGGCCATTTTTATAGGTTTCAGGTAAAATGTTTAAACTGTTTTGTTGCTCTGTGGTGGTATTTTTTTAAGCAAATGAGCAAATCTGTATTTTCATTTGCGTCTCAGAAAGCTTAGAGGAGAGATTTTATCAGGAAATATCCCTCAACTCTAAAGTTTATTGTTAGATTTGAACTGATATGACAAAATCTCTGCTATTGATTTCGACAATCCTAAAATTTCACTGGTCACGTGTTAAACACCACCACTATGCCTTTAATAATATGATTGTTATTTTTTCATGCATGCTTAACATAATAGAAATGGAAAGAAAGTTATAAAAAACAGCCATTTAGAGCAAAAGTTTTTCAATGTGATTTTAAAGCGCGTGAATAATGTGAGCTGTCCTTGTGAATCAGGTGTGTGATGTATTTCTGGAGGGAAAGTAGTGCTTCACTGAACAACTGCGCTTCGCCAGCTGTCTAGTTTGTTGCTTGTGAGTTATAAGAGACATAATGCTGACTGAGGAGCAGGAAAATCTTCTTGCTGTAGTGAATCAGTAATAAACACGATGTTTCCATGATGCTGAAATTTCTAGAAAGACATGACCTCAGCTATGTGCTCGTTTTCTATTGGCCAATGCTTCCAAGATTGATGGATTCCTGGGGTCATGTAGATGAACTTGGTATGAAGGGAGTCTCATTTTTATGAATAACATCCTTGGAATTTTCCAACTCAGGACTTCCCGCTTCCCACATCAGGGCGTTCATGGGAACGGATTAAGACCTTGTGTTCTCTGTCATGGTCTAAAAAATTGTTTGTTTTGTGGAGGGGGAGGTGATCAATCGTAGTAAATTTGCAAGTAATAGAGCAGGAAATTACATGAGAGAGTTGTTCGATCGAAAAAAAAGGATCTTGCAGAGAGGAAATGAACATTTAAGTGATCTAAGTATCAACTAGTATGTTTTGTTTTTTTATTTCAAATACAAATTCTTGCCGTTCTTTCTTTTTATGATGAGCCATGCCGCCGCGTTGACACAGAATCACAACTCGGAGAAGCTTTCCGAGCCGGATCTTAAATATTGGAAGCATCTTGTTGTTTGGTTGTTACTCAAATATCATTTGCATCCATGAATGAATTTCCTTTTTGGATATTTAAATACGTTATTAGTATTTAATCCAGTGATCCCACTATGTCTACAGACGCAGTAGAAGTTCCTAACTTCCTGGACAAACTGAAAAATGTTTTGAGTTTTTAACATAATTGAAGCTCTTTTGCTTAAAGACAAGAATGGAGTAAGAGTCTAAATCAAAGATCGTGATGAAGCCGTCGTTTCGCAGAAAATAATCCTCAATGGCTTCCTCTCTTTCACTGAACAAGTGCAGAATGGGGTAGTTATACAAACTTTACTGCTTAATTTCAATCATGAGAATATTCTCAATAATGAAAATTCTCAGAAATATATGTATATAACTTGGAAAAGTCTTTAGCAGGGCATGTAAAAGTCTCCAAAGAAGAAACTTCAGTAGCTCTCAGCAGGAAACCCTCCAAACTAGAGCGTTATATCTGGAGTGCATTATAACAAACCCAGTGAAGTTCCAAATTTGTAAACTTGTGTTTGGATTGAATCGTGTGTGTTAATGTTGTGTCTTCATCGTCCTTGTTTCTTGGAAGGTTTATCATAAACATCTCAAAAAAGCCAGAAGAGCTTTCAGTAGCTTTAAAGCAGCAGCAAACACACTTATGGTTCAGATTTGAGCTTAAGAAACCTGCTGCTTTTGGAACAATGTTTCTCATAATCCTAGAATTTTTTTTTTCATGTACGTCGTGTCTTCAAGTTTGGCATAGATACCTCTCCGAAGCACGTCAGCACTAGACCACTCGATACCGGATGAGGTTTAAAAAGTGGAACGAAGTTCTGTTCAGATGCCGATGCTGGCCCAGAGGGATGTGGATCAAACTTGTCAAAAAGGAGACGGATAAACATCCATCCGGGAACGAACGGAACGTCTCTGCACGTCGCGTACTAGCGCGCGTTCTCAGGATCGTTTGTAGCTCCACATATACGCCGAGCGAACCTCTCACTGCTGAGGAAGAAAGAAGCGAGACAGGAGAAGTTGAAAGGCTTTTTTTATTTATTAAGTTGTTTATTTGCGAGCAGGACTGCAGAGAGGATCGCCGCTCATGACTCGCTCTGCACATCCACAGATCTTTTCTTCTGTGTTGTGGTTTGGAAATGAGGTGTGATAGAAGTGTGCGAGGCCCTGTGTCTGTGAAGCCACACAGTGACATCAATTGGGGAGAAAAAAATAAATGGTGCGAACCAGGAGTCCTGAACGGAGCGCAACGTCTCGACATGCAACAAAGAGAGAGGGAGACAGACAGAGAGAGAGAGAGAGAGGTGAAAGAGAGAGTTAGAGAGAGAACGAATGGATCTCAAAGGTCTTTCAGGTCGTGTCACTGTGATGCACACACACACACACACACAAGACCGAGTGAGAATCTGGAAAGAGTGAGGTAACAGGAGATCAGAGGATGGTGGGTGCTTTTCTGAAATAAACATGCTTAATTATAGCGTTAACAGTTTGTTTGCCCACAAACTTTGTTTCCAACCGACTTCTCTGAGGTTTCAATGGCGCATTAGATGCGAGTTGTAAACAAAAGTCTAAGAGGAATGAAATGTTTTTTTCTGAATCTAAACTTTCGGGTTCCAGTTTTCCTGTCTCCGTTTATTCTCACTGTTTTCTGTCTCCAGGATGAGGAGTGGCACGAGCAGTCCTCAGACGTCCGCTCTCAGCTCAAATTCTTCGAGCATTTAGAGCGGCTGGAGAAACAAAGGAAAGACGAGCAGGAGAGAGAGATTCTCCTCAAAGCAGCCAAAGTGAGTCTGATTGAATGAGTGAAGCGTATACGGTAACTCCATCATCTGAGTTCAATTTATTTACATTCATACATTTTCAACGCCGAGTGAGTCCAGAGTCTGATTCCGCTCAATTTCAGTTTAATTCAATGTATTTGTGTAGCACTTTTAACAATGGACATTGTATCAAAGCAGCTTTACAGAAGTATAGAAGCATAGAAAAGAAAAAAAAATTATAAAGTTTAAAATTAAGTTACTATGTTATCCCCATTTTATCCCTAATGAGCAAGTCTGAGGCGACGGTGGTGAGGAAAAACTTCCTGAGATGATACGAGGAAGAAACCTTGAGAGGACCCAGGCTTAGAAGGGAACCTCATCCTCATTTGGGTGACACTGGACAGTAAATCATGTAAATGTAAATAATCTTCTTTCTGCAACAGCAACCAAGAGCTCTTGAGGAACTAATAGGTCAGTGTAGTTTCTGAGTTCATTATAGACTTGGCACTAATTCCTTCCTGTCGCAAGCTGACTGATGCAATGGCAGTTCAGAGACGTGTGATAGTCTCCAGTGGTTTTATCCACAGCAGCAGTGCGCACCACCAAGCGACGAGACTCCAACCAGGGGTAGAGCGTCTAGATGGATCAGGCAGGTTCGTAAAAAAGAAGTGGTCACAGTGGGAACCCAGAACACTGGGAGCTCGGGAGTGGGACGCGTAGCTGGACAGAGGATGTCAGAAAGAGAGAAAGATATTAGGTATAAGTTTCAAGAGGTTCGACAGTGATGAGAGTTCTTCCAGAGCGTTGCCTAGTTCTATTTTAAATCTCATTATTGAGTAACTAGAATGGGGGCATTGGTGGCTCAGTGGTAGGTTTCTCGCCTATCATGCGGAAGGCCCAGTTCGATTCCCAGCCAAGGCCTCAACCACAGCCACTGGATGCAGTGCCGGTCCCAAGCCCGGAAAAATGGGAGGGTTGCGTCAGGAAGGGCATCCGGTGTAAAACATCTGCCAAGTTGTTGTGCGGACCAGTCGGTCCGCTGTGGCGACCCCGAACAGGGAGCAGCCGAAAGCAACTGACTATTGAGTAACTAGAATGAGGTTTTTGGTAACTAACTTCAATAAAACTAATAGCAAAGTTCAGGAAAGTAAGTCACATACAAAACGACAAGCCCCAGGAGTTTAAGTAGTTAACTCTCAAGAGGTTAACGATGTTTGAGTTTCTTCACAGGTGTGTTAGGCAAGATTTCACAGCGCACTAACGATAGAAGACTAACGATGTCAGCAGTTACACAGAAAGAGTTGCAGGAAGACCTGAAAGCAGCAGGAAACACAGAGAACAAGAGTTTGAGTCTGTAAACCTCACGCAAACTCTTCTCCTTAAAGCACAGAGAAATTTAAACACAAATAGATTTTTTTGGTCATCGTCATGCTTGGAGGACGAAGAGCTTCTTCTCTGGGAGTTAACAAGACGTTAGTTTCTCATTATTACTTATGTTATAAAATAAAAAAGAAGTTTTATTTTGAGTAATTATGAATTCGTTATCATGGTAGAATGCTTGATGAGAGATTTATTGCCATTGAAGTTTAACATGTAGGGCTGTACCACGAGTGAGACGAGAGAAACAAGTGTATGTGGGTTAGGCTTTAAACACACACACACACACACACACACTTTATTTGTGTCCTTGCTTTCTGCTGTCTCGCTCTCATTGCTCAGCTCAGTCTGACCTCTTAAACGTGAACCAGCTAAAATAATCCCCCTTTTACTGTCCCTTTAAAATATGACTCAAGTCGGAGACACTTCCCTCAGCCTGGTAGCGACCAGAACGTGAACCTCCTGATATATTTAAAGCCAATTAGAGAGAAATCTCTCTCTCTCTCTCTCTCTCTCTCTCTCTCTCTCTCTCTCTCTCTCTCTCTCTCTCTCTCTCTCCGTAAGGATGAGTAATGACAAAATCCGTGCCTCTGAGCACCTCAGGGCAGTTAAAAAAAGAAATCATAAACACAAGAGAGAGAGAGAGAGACGAGGGACCTCGATAGAGATTGAGTGCAATTAGAGGAATTCACACAGTTCACCTTCTTTTAACTGGGATCAGACTCATACCAGCAGTGGACCAATTAAAGAAAAACATGCACAAGACTTTAAAGTAATGTGAATGGTAAAGGGGTTAGGATGTTAAAGAAAGCCACAACAGACAAGTAGTTATATTCTGGTCTTTAAAGTAAATGTAAGTAAAAAATGGGTGAATGTGAGCTGAGAAACATTTGGGATCTTTTACTTTAATGGAAAAAATCTAAAAAAAAATAAAATAAAATTGTTTAATTATTTTTTTTTTTTTATTTATTATAAACTGACCAGAATTGATGATAAAATGTTATTTAATCTCTGGAATGAAATACAAAATACAATACAAAATTAAATACTATTAAATAAATTGTTTTATGTATTTTAATTTAAAAAAAAAAATACTGCTATATTTCCTCCCAATAAATGACTTTATTGAATCAGTGTTAATGTATTCACTGATAGAAACTTCAACACACTCTTGTACATCGCTCTGGATAAGAGCGCCTGCCAAATGCCGGAAAAATAAATGTAAAACACACCCTGAAGTATGTAGTCGTCTATCAGAGTAATTAACATTAAGCACAATGTACAAAACTATCTTCTGATTAAGAGTATGTATCAGGCGTTTTGTTAATAAACGGAATATAGTTAGAGTTGACAGATTGTTGTGTTATAAAAGGAATAAATCTTGCTGTTGTAGTAATCTAATCCGAGCTGCGACGTCATCGGATATTTTTACTATTTTATTCCTCTTATGCTAGAACATAGTACAAGTCTCTGATTTAGTCGTTACTATAGAAATGATTATGAATCTATTAGAACGAGCAGATTGTTATAAAGCTTCGTTTGACCAATCAGAGCTGAGAATCGAACAGAGAATTCTGCCTGTTTTGGTGAGTTGTACATATAATGCAGTGGGTTAGGAAGTGTGTTTTGTCTGAAACAGTGTGATTGTGAAACTCTGTGTGTGTGTATGTCTGGGAAAGAACGACTTCAGAGACAGTATGGACACCACTGTAAACAAAAAACAGAGCTGAAATGAGCCACAGACGAGGTGTCAAGGACAGTGTGTGTGTGTGTGTGTGGCAATCAGGTTTCTGTGCTGCTGATTTCTTAATATCATCTTTTGATTAGAATCAGCCCTCCATTGTGTGGTTATGGGCATAACCGGAGCGGGTTGGAGGGCAACGCCGGGGGTGTAGGCACCACTGTGTGAACACACACACACACACACACAAACACACACACTGTCCTTGACACCCTGTCTGTGGCCCATTTCAGCTCTATTTTAGTGCACACCTCTATAGAGGAGCGACTCCCCACCACAGCTGTTAACCTTCTCTCTCTCTCTCTCTCTCTCTCTCTCTCTCTCTCTCTCTCTCTCTCTCTCTCTCTCTCTCTCAGAGTCGCTCGAGGCAGGAGGACCCAGAGCAGGCTCGTTTGAAGCAGAAGGCAAAAGAGGTGAGAGCACTGGTGATCATTACCCCTGACATTTCAAGGCTTCGCTAAATTAATTTTTCATGCAGCGCTACATATGTAATGCCATTTAAAGTCTGACTCTTTAGAAAAAGTTGGAAGTATTATTTCCGCTGATTGATATTCACGGATTGGTCTATTTCTTTCTCTTTCCCCTCCTCTCTCTCGCTCTCTCTTCTCTCTCTCTCTCTCTCTCTCTCTCTCTCTCTCTCTGTGCTGAGCTTATTAATTGCAGAATTTTTTTTTAAAGAGTTAAATCAGGTCGTTGTTTCAAGGTGCACTTCGAGTCTTTTTCAACTTACCGGTTTGATGATACCATTTACACCACAAAGAGACTCTGGTATCTTTTAGGCTGCCGATTATATGTGCAATATATGTTCACAGCAGAAACGCTGACTTGCAGGTTTTTCTCTTTTTTCCTATTGTTTTTTTTTTTTTTAATATATGGCCAATTAAAAAGTTGTGCTGCTCCCAGTGGATCTGCTCATCGTGTACTGTGGACCAACAAGCCTACTTATTTCCCTCTTGGAGGGAAAACCACACACACACACACACACACACACACAATGGTATATCTACCTCATTATTTATAATTTGTCACATTGTTGTTTTTGAAGAAATGCAAGTGGTGTATCAGGGCATATTGAACTGGGATGATTGGTAATATTGTGATCATCATGAATAAACAGGCATCATTTACATCACGTCTAAAACACACAGAAATTCATATTGCACTTCTTGAACTTGAAATTTTATAGTAAATTAACCAACCAACAGTACTTAACAGGCTGGATTTCTGAATGTCTGGCATCCCTCAATTTCTTCTCTCACAACCTTTAGTTCCTGCTAGGGCTGCACAATTAATCGATCTTCAAGTCGCGATTACGATTACAGATGCCACGATTACGCAATCGTTCAAGCTGCGATTACAAAAAAAAAACTACTTGCATTATTCTGCATGCTTTAAGGGGTGCTTATTGCATGTTAAGTTGTGAAGGGTGAATAAAGACTTCTAACAGGCCTAGTAGTCTGTAGGCGTGTCCTTAATCGACGACCTGATTATCCACTCGCGCATGTCTATCTCATCAGGTTAATTTCGTGAACACGTGTGCTGCTAAAGAGACATCAGATTCTGACAGTTTGCAAAGTGTTGCTGAGAAGAATCAAGAATTAGAAGCGAAAAGAAATGCTTCATCTGTGGTGTGGAATTGTTTTGGAGTCACTAGCGATGATGTCGAGCGGCGTGTTATAGTGTGTAAGTACCATCAAGCAACACCACGAACTTATTCAGTAATTTAAGATTCGACCACAGAGTGCAATATGACGAGTGTCTTTAGCGTGAAAAAAAGCAACAAGCCACGCGAGAACTGCTACACGTTGTTTTGTGCTTCTCCGTATCCGGCAGGTTCCCCGAAGACAAATGGAGATAACTGAAGCCATTACGCATTTCATTGCAAAAGACATGGCGCCGATGAATACAGTTTACAGCGCGGGGTTTAAAACACTCATAAACACACTGGATAAGAGATACGTCATCCCCTCCCACAATTACTTCTAGATTCCTAAATTAATTTCATTTTTAGTATAACGTTATTTATACCATGCATAATTCTCCCTTTTTTTTTTCTTTTTTTTTTATTTATTTAAAGAAACCAAAGCAATGCAAGGCAGTGTGTAGTTGACATTTGAGTCTTAAGTAATAAAAGTTTTTCAGGAAGAATATTTTCAGCTTTTTTTTTTTTTTTTTAAATTTTTTTTTTATATAAAATATGGCATGCAATTGCTTCAAACAATAGTATAAAGCTATTCAAAACACCATTTGATGTAAATTGTGGTAATTCTGGTGGATTTTAAAGGAGAAGTTCACTTCCAGAACAAAAATCTACAAATAATTGACTCACTCCCTTGTCATCCAAGATGTTTGTGTCTTTCTTTCTTCAGTCATAAAGAAATTATGTTTTTTAAGGAAAGCATTTCAGGATTTTTCTCCATGTAGTGGACCCACGAGTCTGAACTTCCAAAATGCAGATTAAATGCAGCTTCAAAGGGTTCTAAACAATCCCAGCCGAGGAAGAAGGCTCTTATCTAGCCAAACTATGGCTCATTTTCTTATAAAAATAAAAAATTGTATACTTTTTAACCACAAAAGCTCGCCTAGCACTAGCTCTGGGATGCTCTTCCGCAATGCTACGTACTACGTGACCTTCTGACGTGTTTATGTGGGACGTAGCACCGCGGACGCAGATCCCAGAGCTAGCGCAATTTCGGGCATTTGTTGGCGATTTCGCAAAATCTGTTGACGACTGAAAATCAGGGCTAATATCGTGCAGTTTGAACTCGCATTACTGATGTATGGAAAAACTCGCGACTGCGCCAAGTGTGGAAGTGGCCATTTTAAAAAAAATAAAATACATATAATTGAAAGTTTGTTTCTTTGTGGCCTGGTAACAAATGATCCACGGCCCAGTACCGGTCAGCAGGCCGGTGGTTGGGGACCCGGTGGTTCAGTCGTAATAATGTATTCAAATCAGTGAAAAGTATTTTAGTTCATTTGTATGCGAGTGACTCTTCCTGGAAAGTATCCACATTCAGCGTAATCTCTTGTCTGAACGATCGTATTTACAATTTGAAAGCCTCCACAAAGTCGTAATTACGAGTGGGAAGCTCTGGAAGATGTGACGTTTACATATTGATTTATGGCCAAGGTTTTTCCTTGTGTGTCAGATTTTTTGTGAGTTCTGTTACACACGGGTCACTGCACCACCAGGTGTAGATTAGTTACTGTTGGCCGGTGGATGCTAATATGTGGTGTGTTATAAAACACATCAGCAGGAAATTCATTCAAACCTCGCCTAATACTATCAGAGCGGTCTGTCCAGCGAGACTGACCTGCATGCTCTCGGCCCACTTCCCAGCGAGCTCCGGCAATTTTTCGACCCAACTGCAGGAAGTGAACCGAACTCGCCGTGTGTTTTGGGTTGCATATATACATTCCTCATCCTATATACACACACACTCTACTCGTCCTCCACACACACAGACAGTCTATGTGCACACAAATCTTGTCCCAATAATTAGCAACACCCACATCTTCTGCATGTGGCTCAATTAACAACACACACACACACTCCTCATCCTATACACATGCACACACACATGTACACACACACACACACACACACACACACACACACACAGTCCATGTGCACACAAATCATGTCCTCACAATTAGCAACACCCACATCTTCTGCATGTAGCTCAATTAACAACACACACACACACACACACACACACACACACACACCCATCATCCTATACACATGCGCACACACACACACACACACACACACACAAAAAGTCTATGTGCACACAAATCTTTCCCAATAATTAGCAGCACTCACATCTTCTGCATGTGGCTCACTTAACAACACACACACACACACACACAGATTTCAGTCTGAATTTTAAAAAGGTCTTGCTGAAATTGTGTTTTTATTTAATGCTCTCAGCGAGCAGGAGCTGCCTCTTTGGCTTTCTCTCTCTCCGAATGTAATGGTGCTCGTTTCTCGTTACACTCTCTCTGGTTTTCATCACCTGATTGGCTGGAGGGGACAGAGCCGCTGTTTGCGTCGCGTCAGAGCCTGTTGTCGCCCGCTTTGCACATCTGCCCAAATTTTTATCCGGATTAATGAGCACACCGGCCGCTCGCTTCGATCGTAGAGGAAGGGTGTATTGGGGGAGGAAAGGAGTGTGTTCAGAGAGACACGGAGTAAGGGCATGAGCTTTATTACTCAGTGGCAGGAGTAAGGCACAGTAACGGTGATGGCAGGACTCGAAGGTCTCTGGAGACTAGTAAACGACTAAAAACACGGAAACCCCAAAAACAAGGAGTTAGTGTGACACCTTGCTTGTCAGGTAACCCTTAGACCTTATAGCCATGCTTAACTGCAACTAAACTGAAGGAACTGAGTGAAGGGGGTGGAGCTTAAGTTTGATTGACACTTCCATAGTGCTAAGAGTGAAGAAGGGAGAATGTCGATTAATGTAAAGGTGCTGCGTAGTAAAAATGCAGCTCTAGTTGTATTGGGTAGAAGGTTCTGGATATACAGTACAAATAGCACGTGTGTGTGTGTGTGTGTGTGCGCGCACATGTATGTGTGTTTGTTGTTTGTAACTGACCTTGTGATATGAGGGCTGATCTCATTCCCATTTATCTCTTTCTGCCCTTCAACAGCTTTCAATTCTTCTTACTGTGTCTCCCAACCAATAACACACACAGTTCATGCTGTATGGTGTGTGTGTGTGGGTGGGTGTGTGTGTGTGGGAGAGAGAGAGAGAGAGAGAGAGAGAGACCCTTTCCTCTATCTATGGTTAGGCCCAACGGTCAGAGGGACTATTTTTAAAATGCCCACAGTGAAAATCAATGGCCGACAATGAGGCAGGGTGTGTGTGTGTGTGTGTGTGTGTGTGTGTGTGTGTGTGTGTGGGTGTGTGTGTCTGTGTGTGTGTGTGTGTGTGTGTGTGTGTGTGTGTGTGTGTGTGTGCACATTTTGAGGCCCCCATCCTGATCACGACATTCTCTTATCAGATAGAGAAAGAGAGAGGTGTGAGGGGTTGAGGGATGGTTGGGAGCATCTGTGGGGCTGGTCAGTGGTGGGGTGAAGGGTGAGGGAGAAAGAACGAGTGACAGAGTAGAGAAAAAAAGAGAGATGTCGAGTGAGGGATGGTCAGAACGAGAGCCACAGTATGCCCGGACAGATATATCATCGTGTCAGGATGCGCAGACTCTCTCAGGCCACAGATTCATCATGAGTGGCCCGGTCTGGAGGCTACGGGACGAGAGGGGAGGAGAGTCGCCTCCGTCCTGAACACCTGGGTCACGGGCTGCCTTTTTAACCCAGCGCACACACACACACACACACACACACACACACACCTACCTCCAGGTACAGAGCTGAGGCCAGAGTATATTCGAACATATCACAGTGCAGAGGAACATCAGAGGAACACTAGCACAGCGTGTGTGTGTGTGTGTGTGTGTGTGAGAGAGAGAGAGAGAGTTTCCTGAATGTGTGTTAGTGACAGCTACAGAGTTCACTAATAGACTTTAGCCTCCAGAGTATCAGCATGTCATTGTGAAAGAGGAAGGAAGTGGGACGAGATCTAGGCCTCAGTTTGGACTAATGCACGTCTCATATAAGCCTTTTCTAGATCTGTCATTGTGCTGCTTTCTGATTGGACAGCCTTTATTACCTGAACCTAACGCTGCATCTGACATTCCTCAGAAGCGGGAAATTGGAGCTCAGATCATTGATGTTATTTTTGACCTGTGTGTGTGCTACAAAGCAGGAAAAGACACAGAATTTTCCGAGTTGAAAAATACGAGCTACAGCATTTAATCAAATGCAGCATTCATTTTGCCTTCTTAAGGAGCTTCCTCTCAAACTCTCTCAGACTCTAAACATTTAAATGCTCCTGCAATATGGTAAGTAAAAAGTAAAACACTTCAGTACCTTCCGTAACAGGAAAATAATCAGGCCTGGTGTGATAGGGTCTATTTGAAGGCAAGTTAATGTTATCTTCTTGAAGCGATTTATTCCTTTTATGTTAACATCTCCTAACTACTTTTCATATTTATTACGCTGTGGATCATCAAATTAATTCCTGTGATCCTGTCATTTCCTCTCCAGCATCTTAGTTTCTGCAGCTTGTCATGTTAAAGAGAAACGACAAAACACAAATCCTTCTGAAGAGAGAGTCAGAAAAGTTACACCCGTTTGTGGAGCATCCGTTATACAAGTCCCCATGAATGAGTCGTTGCTATAGAAACGATAACCTATGACAGCAGGTGTGGAGCCGCTGTTAGAGAAAATGAATCAACACTTTCTGACCAATCAGATGCGAGCATTCAGAAGCGCTGTGGTCTAAAATGTAATAAGACAACGCGGCTCTGCTGTGTGGATTTTCTCCGAGCTAAAACAGGGCAGTGGATGTTGTGTGATTAGATTCTGTTAGACCTCACAGGGATCTGAATCTAACTTAACATCGCTGATGAGTTAACTGATATATAACTCTCTCATTCTCTCTCTCTCTCTCGCTTTGTGTCTCTCTCTCTCCCCCGCAGGGCATCTCCATGTCCTTGTAGCGATGCTCCACTTTTTCGCTCTGAGTGCTTCCACACTCAAAGTGTCCACTGGGAATCTCTCGACTTTTTGTTAGAATAATTTTCCTTAAATATTTTTCCACCTCAGGCGATCTGAGTTTCTCTTCCTCTTTTTTTTTTTTTTTTTTTTTTTTTGCCTCGTTTGCTCGGCAGAATTGCATGAAATGTCTTGAACCACAATTCCCTGTATTTTTTGTACACCCCTGGTATGCTTCCAATTAGATAATGATGCAGATGCGCACGCACACACACACACACACACACACGAACATTCTGGCTGGATATGTTAACTGATCACAAATTGCCAGAAGAGTTAGAATTTAGGAGAAATGCGAATCATCTCTCTGCCTTTATGGCGATGATGCCAAGGATCTTATAAGGCTATTTTTAAATGCTTCTATTTCAAATGCCGGAGCATTGCTAGTTTTTTTAACTGTGGTTTCCTGACAGTGCTCAGAATACTCAGAAAACTCCTAACCTTTTGGTTGGATCCGTGATCAACAACTGCCCCATTTTATAGTTTTCTAATTAAAGGAATAAACTGAGTTGGTTGGGTGTGTGTGTGTGTGTGTGTGTGTATGTATACATATATATATATATATATATATATATATACACACACACACACACACACACACACATATATATATATATATATATATATATAAAATAACATCCATCCACCTATCACCCCAAAACATGCTTCTGTGGCTTCTGCCCCAGGTGTGAATGTGTGTGCATGGTGCCCAGTGAAGGATTAGGGTTTGTCTCACACCCAGTGTTTGCAGGATAGGATCCTATCCGGATCCAGCACATCCACGACAAAGGGTAAGAGAGGGCATGAGTGGGTGAGCGAGTGAGGGAGGGAGAAATGGAAGGAATGTATGAGTGTTGAGGGAGGGCATGAGGGAGTAAGGGAATGAGTGAGTAAAGGAGGGAGGGAGGGAATGGAGGGAGTGTGTGAATGAGTGACTGAGGACGTGAGGAAGTAAGTGAGTGAGTAGGTGAGGGTGGGAGGGAGGGAGTGACGGAGGGTGTGAGGGAGGAAGGGAGTAAGTGGGTGAGTCAGTGACTGAGGGAGGAAGTGATGGAAGGCAGAATTTGAGGGAGTGTGAATTGTGTGAATGAGTGAGAGATGACATGAGGGAGTAAGGGAGTGAGTGCGTAAGTCATTGACTGAGGGAGGGAGTGACAGAGGACATGAGGGAGTAAGGGAGTGAGTGGGTGAGCCAGTGACTGAGGGAGGGAGCTAGGGAGTGAAGGCAGAATGGAGTGTGTGTGTGAATGAGTGAGGGAGGACATGAGGGAGTAAGGGAGTGAGTGTGTGAATATGGGAATGAGTGCATGGTTGAATGAGTGGTTGAGTGAGGAAGGGAGGGAGGTTCAGGAGTGAGGGAGTGACTGAAGGAGTGAGAGAGAGGGAGTGAGTGAATGAGTGAGTGAGAGGGAGGGAGTGAGTGAGTGGGAGTGAATGAGTGAGTGAGAGTGAGCGTGAATGAGTGAGAGAGAGTGAGTGAATGAGTGGGAGAGAGAGAGTGAGTGAATGAGTGGGAGAGAGAGGGAGTGAATGAGAGGGAGAGAGAGGGAGTGAATGAGAGGGAGAGAGAGGGAGTGAATGAGAGGGAGAGAGAGGGAGTGAATGAGAGGGAGAGAGAGGGAGTGAATGAGAGGGAGAGAGAAGGAGTGAATGAGAGGGAGAGAGAGGGAGTGAATGAGAGGGAGAGAGAGGGAGTGAATGAGAGGGAGAGAGAGGGAGTGAATGAGAGGGAGAGAGAGGGAGTGAATGAGAGGGAGAGAGAGGGAGTGAGTGGGAGGGAGTGAGTGAGTGGGAGAGAGAGTGAATGAGTGGGAGAGAGGGAGTGAGTGAGTGAGTGAGTGAGTGAGTGAGTGAGTGAGTGAGAGGGAATGAGTGAGTGAATGAGTGAGTGAGAGGGAGGGAGTGAGTGAGAGGGAGGGAGGGAGTGAATGAGTGAGTGAGTGAATGAGTGAGAGAGAGAGGGAGTGAGTGAATGAGTGGGAGAGAGAGGGAGTGATTGAGTGAGAGAGTGAATGAGTGAGAGAGAGGGAGTGAGAGAGAGGGAGGGAATGAGTGAGTGAATGAGTGAGAGAGAGGGAATGAGTGAGTGAATGAGTGAGAGAGAGGGAATGAGTGAGTGAATGAGTGAGAGAGAGGGAGGGAGGGAGTGAATGAGTGAGAGAGCGAGAGAGGGAGTGAGTGAATGAGTGGGAGAGAAGGAGTGAATGAGTGAATGAGTGAGAGAGTGAATGAGTGAGAGAGAGGGAGGGAGTGAGTGAGAGGGAGTGAATGAGTGAGTGGGAGAGTGAGTGAGTGAGTGAGAGGGAGGGAGTGAGTGAGTGAATGAGTGGGAGGGAGGGAGTGAGTGAATGAGTGAGAGGGAGGGAGTGAGTGAATGAGTGAGAGGGAGGGGGTGAGTGAATGAGTGAGAGAGGGAGGGAGTGAGTGAGTGAGTGAGTGAGTGAGGGAGTGAGTGAGAGGGAGTGAGAGGGAGTGAGTGAGTGAATGAGTGAGAGAGAGGGAGGGAATGAGTGAGGGAGTGAGTGAGAGTGAGTGAGTGAGTGAATGAGTGAGAGAGAGGGAGGGAATGAGTGAGTGAGTGAGAGAGAGGGAATGAGTGAGTGAATGAGTGAGAGGGAGGGAGTGAGTGAGTGAATGAGTGAGAGGGAGGGAGTGAGTGAGTGAGTGAGTGAGAGGGAGGGAGGGAGTGAATGAGTGAGTGAGTGAATGAGTGAGAGAGAGAGGGAGTGAGTGAATGAGTGGGAGAGAGAGGGAGTGATTGAGTGAGAGAGTGAATGAGTGAGAGAGAGGGAGTGAGAGAGAGGGAGTGAGAGAGAGGGAGTGAGAGAGAGGGAGGGAATGAGTGAGAGAGAGGGAGGGAATGAGTGAGTGAATGAGTGAGAGAGAGGGAATGAGTGAGTGAATGAGTGAGAGAGAGGGAATGAGTGAGTGAATGAGTGAGAGAGAGGGAGGGAGTGAGAGAGAGGGAGGGAGGGAGTGAATGAGTGAGAGAGAGAGAGGGAGTGAGTGAATGAGTGGGAGAGAAGGAGTGAATGAGTGAATGAGTGAGAGAGTGAATGAGTGAGAGAGAGGGAGGGAGGGAGTGAGAGGGAGTGAATGAGTGAGTGGGAGAGTGAGTGAGTGAGTGAGAGGGAGGGAGGGAGTGAGTGAATGAGTGGGAGGGAGGGAGTGAGTGAATGAGTGGGAGGGAGGGAGTGAGTGAATGAGTGAGAGGGAGGGAGTGAGTGAATGAGTGAGAGGGAGGGAGTGAGTGAATGAGTGAGAGAGGGAGGGAGGGAGTGAATGAGTGAGAGAGGGAGGGAGTGAATGAGTGGGATAGAAAGTGAGTGAATGAGTGAGTGAGTGAATGAGTGAGAGGGAGGGAGGGAGTGAGTGAATGAGTGAGAGGGAGGGAGTGAGAGAGAGAGTGAATGAGTGAGAGGGAGGGAGTGAGTGAATGAGTGGGAGAGAGAGGGAGTGAATGAGAGGGAGAGAGAGGGAGTGAATGAGAGGGAGAGAGAGGGAGTGAATGAGAGAGCGGGAGTGAATGAGAGAGAGAGGGAGGGAGTGAGAGAGTGAATGAGTGAGAGGGAGGGAGTGAGTGAATGAGTGAGAGAGGGAGGGAGGGAGAGAGGGAGGGAGTGAATGAGTGGGATAGAAAGTGAGTGAATGAGTGAATGAGTGAGAGGGAGGGAGTGAGAGAGTGAATGAGTGGGATAGAAAGTGAGTGAATGAATGAGTGAATGAATGAGTGAATGAATGAGTGAGTGAATGAGTGAGTGAATGAGTGAGAGGGAGTGAGTGAGTGAATGAGTGAGAGAGGGAGGGAGTGAGTGAGTGAATGAGTGGGATAGAAAGTGAGTGAATGAATGAGTGAATGAATGAGTGAATGAATGAGTGAGTGAATGAGTGAGTGAATGAGTGAGAGGGAGGGAGTGAGAGAATGAGTGAGAGAGAGGGAGGGAGGGAGTGAGAGAGTGAATGAGTGAGAGGGAGGGAGTGAGTGAATGAGTGAGAGGGAGGGAGTGAGTGAGTGAATGAGTGGGATAGAAAGTGAATGAGTGAGTGAATGAGTGAGTGAGTGAGTGAGAGAGAGAGTGAGAGAGAGAGTGAGTGAGTGAGATAGAGAGGGAGTGAGTGAGATAGAGAGGGAGTGAATGAGTGAGTGAGATAGAGAGAGAGTGAGTGAGTGAGTGAGAGAGATAGAGAGGGAGTGAGTGAGATAGAGAGGGAGTGAGTGAGATAGAGAGGGAGTGAGTGAGATAGAGAGGGAGTGAGTGAGTGAGATAGAGAGGGAGTGAGTGAGTGAGATAGAGAGGGAGTGAGTGAGTGAGATAGAGAGGGAGTGAGTGAGTGAGATAGGGAGGGAGTGAGTGAGATAGAGAGGGAGTGAGTGAGATAGAGAGGGAGTGAGTGAGAGAGATAGAGAGGGAGTGAGTGAGAGAGATAGAGAGGGAGGGAGTGAGATAGAGAGGGAGGGAGTGAGATAGAGAGGGAGGGAGTGAGATAGAGAGGGAGTGAGTGAGATAGAGAGAGAGGGAGTGAGTGAGATAGAGAGAGAGGGAGTGAGTGAGATAGAGAGGGAGTGAGTGAGTGAGATAGAGAGGGAGTGAGTGAGTGAGATAGAGAGGGAGTGAGTGAGTGAGATAGAGAGGGAGTGAGTGAGTGAGATAGAGAGGGAGTGAGTGAGATAGAGAGGGAGTGAGGGAGTGAGGGAGGGAGTGAGAGAGAGTGAGGGAGGGAGTGAGTGAGTGAGATAGAGAGGGAGTGAGTGAGTGAGTGAGTGAGTGAGATAGTGAGTGAGTGAGTGAGATAGAGAGTGAGTGAGTGAGTGAGATAGAGAGTGAGTGAGTGAGATAGAGAGGGAGTGAGTGAGTGAGTGAGTGAGATAGTGAGTGAGTGAGTGAGATAGTGAGTGAGTGAGTGAAATAGAGAGTGAGTGAGTGAGTGAGATAGAGAGTGAGTGAGTGAGATAGAGAGTGAGTGAGTGAGATAGAGAGTGAGTGAGTGAGATAGAGAGTGAGTGAGTGAGATAGAGAGTGAGTGAGTGAGATAGTGAGTGAGATAGTGAGTGAGTGAGTGAGTGAGTGAGATAGAGAGTGAGTGAGTGAGTGAGTGAGATAGAGAGTGAGTGAGTGAGATAGAGAGTGAGTGAGTGAGATAGAGAGTGAGTGAGTGAGATAGAGAGTGAGTGAGTGAGATAGATAGTGAGTGAGTGAGATAGATAGTGAGTGAGTGAGATAGATAGTGAGTGAGTGAGTGAGATAGTGAGTGAGATAGAGAGGGAGTGAGTGAGATAGAGAGGGAGTGAGTGAGATAGAGAGAGAGGGAGTGAGTGAGTGAGATAGAGAGAGAGGGAGTGAGTGAGTGAGATAGAGAGGGAGTGAGTGAGATAGAGAGGGAGTGAGTGAGATAGAGAGGGAGTGAGTGAGTGAGATAGAGAGGGAGTGAGTGAGTGAGATAGAGAGGGAGTGAG
Organism: Hemibagrus guttatus; assembly: GCA_033459395.1. Classification (NCBI taxonomy): domain Eukaryota; kingdom Metazoa; phylum Chordata; class Actinopteri; order Siluriformes; family Bagridae; genus Hemibagrus; species Hemibagrus guttatus. The sequence goes on from JAUCMX010000004.1 coordinate 5,507,915, forward strand.
TGAGTGAGATAGAGAGGGAGTGAGTGAGATAGAGAGGGAGTGAGGGAGTGAGGGAGGGAGTGAGTGAGATAGAGAGGGAGTGAGTGAGATAGAGAGGGAGTGAGTGAGATAGAGAGGGAGTGAGTGAGATAGAGAGGGAGTGAGTGAGTGAGATAGAGAGGGAGTGAGTGAGTGAGATAGTGAGATAGAGAGTGAGTGAGTGAGATAGAGAGTGAGTGAGATAGTGAGTGAGTGAGTGAGATAGTGAGTGAGTGAGATAGTGAGTGAGTGAGTGAGATAGTGAGTGAGTGAGTGAGTGAGATAGAGGGAGTGAGTGAGTGAGATAGAGAGGGAGTGAGTGAGATAGATAGAGAGGGAGTGAGTGAGATAGATAGAGAGGGGGTGAGTGAGTGAGATAGAGAGGGAGTGAGTGAGTGAGATAGAGAGGCAGTGAGTGAGTGAGATAGAGAGGGAGTGAGTGAGTGAGATAGAGAGGGAGGGGGTGAGTGAGATAGAGAGGGAGTGAGTGAGATAGAGAGGGAGTGAGTGAGATAGAGAGGGAGTGAGTGAGATAGAGAGGGAGTGAGTGAGTGAGATAGAGAGGGAGTGAGTGAGTGAGATAGAGAGGGAGGGAGTGAGTGAGATAGAGAGGGAGGGAGTGACTGAGATAGAGAGGGAGTGAGAGAGAGGGAGTGAGTGAGTGAGATAGAGAGGGAGTGAGTGAGTGAGATAGAGAGGGAGTGAGTAAGATAGATAGAGAGGGAGTGAGTGAGTGAGATAGAGAGGGAGTGAGATAGAGAGGGAGTGAGTGAGTGAGATAGAGAGGGAGTGAGGGAGTGAGATAGAGAGGGAGTGAGGGAGTGAGATAGAGAGGGAGTGAGGGAGTGAGATAGAGAGGGAGTGAGATAGAGAGGGAGTGAGATAGAGAGGGAGTGAGATAGAGAGGGAGTGAGATAGAGAGGGAGTGAGATAGAGAGGGAGTGAGATAGATAGATAGAGAGGGAGTGAGTGAGTGAGATAGAGAGAGAGGGAGTGAGATAGAGAGTGAGTGAGTGAGATAGAGAGTGAGTGAGTGAGTGAGATAGAGAGTGAGTGAGTGAGATAGAGAGTGAGTGAGTGAGTGAGATAGAGAGTGAGTGAGTGAGTGAGATAGAGAGTGAGTGAGATAGTGAGATAGAGAGTGAGTGAGTGAGTGAGATAGAGAGTGAGTGAGTGAGTGAGATGGAGAGTGAGTGAGATAGTGAGTGAGTGAGTGAGTGAGATAGAGAGTGAGTGAGTGAGTGAGATGGAGAGTGAGTGAGATAGTGAGTGAGTGAGTGAGTGAGTGCTTGTTTTCAGAGTTATTAATTGAAGTGAACACTCGGGTCATTACAGTTTTAAGAGGACTTTATAGGAGATTTAATTTCCACTGTGGCAAAATTCAGATATCACACAGACCCCACAGTGAGCAGCAGGGCAATAAGCTCCAATACTTACCACTAACATTTTCTTTCCTCTTCGGTGGTTTCTCCAGCACAAAGGCAAAGACACTTCAATTTATCCACTGTGTTTTGAGGTTGAGGGAAAATTGTCTAAATTTCATTTTTGGCTGAACTATTCCTTTAATATAAGCACCATATTGGTCCCTGGGTTTGTGGTGTGGCCGCTTTGTTGTTCGTAGTTTCTTTCTGATTTATCCCGGAGTCATGAACAGGGGCGAGAAAGAAAAAAAAAACAAATAAAGGTACTGATTTTTTTTTTAAGTACCTTTAGAGTTCATGTGTGTTTTCAAATAATACAAAGCACCATAATGAAAGGGAAGAAGAAGAAAAAGGGAGATTTGTGCCTGCGAGCAAGATGGCGAAGAATCTCTCCAGCGCAAGATCTGCGCGCGTTTGTGTGTGTGTGTGTGTGTGTGTGTGTGTGTGTGTGTGTGTGAAAGACCCAGTAAGAGCACTTTCCCTTTGTGTGCAGCAGTAGCAGCACTCATTGGGACATTGGCATCAAGGGAGTAGGGTGCAAAGAGTTTCGCTCATGGCAGAGAGAGAGAGAGAGAGAGAGAGAGAGAGATGGTGGTGGAGAAAATACCGGGCACATTTCAATTACATTTCTTAAAAAAGTCTAGCACGAGCGCATAAATAAGAATCAGTCTACATTCGGTCCTGACCTCCTCCACCTGGCTTTTAACTCTGTGACACCGTTCACGGCATCTCTGAGGGAGTCTCATCTACCAGGAGAGAGAGACAGAGATAGAGAGGCAGGGGGAGGAGGAAAAATGCACCGTGAAAGAAAGACAGAAAGAAAGAAAGAGAGGCTTTTGTGAGGCGTCTCCGAGTGTGCCAGCTCTGCCCGCATGTTTCCATTAGATTGTCATGTCGGCTAATTAGAGAGCGGCAGTATGATTCACCTTGTTAATTAGAGGGACTTGCACATCACCGGCCTCGGGCTGCAGAGAAATAGAGGACGAGGGAGAAAGAGATAGAGAAAGAGGCCTGTCTTACTCGCCTGCAGTCTCTTCCCTCTCTCAGAAGATTCTCCTCTCATCTACCCTTCTCTCCTCGTTTCTGATTTGAAAATGAATAAATCATCGCCAGCGTTCTCACACCGTGCAAGTTTCACCTCTTTTCATTTTTTTTTCTGCGGATGTAAATGAGGCCTGATCAATAGCAGGTATAGAGGACAGAAAGAATGAGGGAAGAGAGACTGCTGAACGGGGTGGAACAAAAGCAAAAGGATGGAAATTTTCTCCTTAGATAAGCAATTTTTTTGTAACGATTGCCTCTTTTTTCGCCTGGCTTGAATATGCTTACGAGATGCTTCCCTAACCTCTGTTTCCTCAAGAGCTAACACTAGAGCGAGGTCTTTACTGCTGCTGCGTCAATGGTTCACGAGCAGGTTCGCGTGTGTGTGTGTGAGTGTGTGTGTGTGTGTGTGTGTGTGTGTGTGTGTGTGTTTTTAATTCAACTTTAATATTCTGCAAATAATACTTATATGAGTGTTGGGAGGGTCTTTGCTCAGAGAAGTGCTGTGAGCTGGAATATATATATATATATATATATATATATATATATATATATATATATATATATATATATATATATGATATATAGATATATAGACTGCATGCTTTTTTTCCCCCCGTGATATCACGATTTCTCGCAATCAATTTCAAAGCTGTTTTTAAATGTACACAGTAATTTACTAAAAGCTGCGTCTGAGTGCCTGAGTGTTAGGACTCCTGTGTGATTTTTTGCTACAGTTTTGATTTCTGTTTATTTTTTGTTTCTTGTCAGTGGTTTGTTGCCTGATTGTGTTCACCTATTCTGTGTTTATTGTTTATTTCTATATATCCTCTAAAAAACCTTTGCCATTTAAATCAGCTAATTACTGCAAGAACTTAATGATACATATATTTAATATGAAATATATAAACTTAATATAACGTTGATAATAGATGATGGAGCTTTACGAACCACTGTGACAAAATTTAAAATTTACCGACACAAAGGACACACACCTTCCGCTCACAGAAATAGAGGCCACACCTCCTTCATTGACAAAAACAGAGGTCATGCCTCCTTTTATAAACCTATTCAGAGGCCACACCTCCTTTGCAGACAGACACATAGGCCATACCCCCTTCATTGACAAAAACAGAGGCCACACCTCCTTCAATGACAAAAACAGAGGCCACACCTACTTCACTGAAAGAAACCGAGGATGTACCTCATTCACAGTCAGACACAAAGGCCACGCCTCCTTCAATGACAAAAACAGAGGATGTGCCTCATTTACTGACAGACACAAAGGCCACGCCTCCTTCAATGACAAAAACAGAGGCCACACCTCCTTCACTGACAGAGGATGTGCCTCATTCACTGACAGACACAAAGGCCATGCCTCCTTCACTGACAAACAGGATGTGCCTCATTCACTGACAGACACACAGAGGCCACGCCTCCTTTACTGACAGAAACAGAGGATGTGCCTCATTCACTGACCCACACAGAGGCCACACCTCTTTAACTGACAGACACAGAGGCACAATATAAAGCAATGACCTTTTCTTCCAGTTCTGAAGCAAATTAAATCAAACATTTCTAGTAAAAGAGTAAAGCTGTGTGGAGTCTGAGACGAGGTTACTCTGTCCAGTTATACTCCTGCATGCTTATTACACCAGTGGAACTGTATTGAAAAGATCAGAAAAGATCTAAAAAGATCTCTCATGAAATCTCACGTAATCAATTATTTAATACATCACCATATTTAAATTGCAATATATGCAACACGATTAATAATGCTCCGAATGATAATCACTGCCCCTGCTCTCCAGTTCACCATTTTTATTATTTTTTTGCTCCCCATACAGACAGCAGCATACGTCTCACTGCGGACAAATCCGAACGTCCTTCCGACAGAAAGCAATCCAGAAATTCTGCTCACTGGATTATTACATATAAAAAACATGAAGTGTCACTTCTTGTGAGAAATAATTTAAACCTAATGTAGTCTTTGAATCATGATATCATTGATGTAATTATTGCGATATGAAAGTTTAATATCGCCGCACGACTTGTACGAGCGGGCTTTTCTGCTGAAATTGAGATGTTAAGGAGATATCTGATAAGAGTTTTGCCTTCGCAGGCATTTTATCGATAAATACACTGGAGTGAGTGGATTTTAGGAGCTTTAATTAAATTTAAGGAGCAGTCAGTATACCTGTGTAACCTCTTAGTAAATGGAGCTACTTATTTTTTTTTTACACTGACCAGGCATAACATTATGACCACCTGCCTAATATTGTGTTGGTCCCCCCTTTGCTGCTAAAACAGCCCTGACCCGTCATGCACTGTGTATTCTGACACCTCTATCAGAACCAGCATTAACTTCTTCAGCAGTTTGAGCAACAGTAGCTCGTCTGTTGGATCGGATCACACGGGCCAGCCTTTGCTCCCCGCCTGCATCAATGAGCCTTGACCACCCATGACCCTGTCGCCGGTTCACCACTGTTCCTTCCTTGGACCACTTTTGATAGATACTGACCACTGCAGACCGGGAACACCCCACAAGAGCTGCAGTTTTGGAGATGCTCTGTTCCAGTGGTCTAGCCATCACAATTTGGCTTTTTGTCAAACTCACTCAAATCCTTACGCTTGTCCATTTTTCCTGCTTCTAACACATCAACTTTGAGGACAAAATGTTCACTTGCTGCCTAATATATCCCACCCACTAACAGGTGGCATGATGAGGAGATCATCAGTCTTATTCACTTCACCTCTCACTGCTCATAATGTTATGCCTGATCGGTGTAAGTGGCATCACTTTGGAATATTATCTCACTGTTTTCTTACTGTTGCTTTTAAAAAAATGACCAGTCCAGTCCACAGATATATGGTAGGGTTTTGTAGTTTCTTGTTATCACTGTTGTAACTGTATGTTTAGTACTGTATGTGGGGTTTGATTACGATTTTTAAAATATAATATTCATATAATCTCTCCTTAGAAGCATACAAAGCATCCAGTGGGTTACTTTCGTAACAGAATTCACAAAAACACTCAATTTTTAGTTTTTTGGGATTGTTGCAATGACGTTTTTTTTTTTTCTTAAAACTTGATATTGCTGAGAATTATTGACGTCTAATAGTATGTTTCCAGCAACACACCAGCACACACTCTCTGTCTTTTTCATTCGAGCTGAACCGTTCTGCTCCAGCTCAGACATCTGTCTGTAAGCAGTGGAACGCTGTCGGGATGCCTTGAGGAACTGTGTGTGTGTGTGTGTGTGTGTGTGTGTGTGTCATTGTTATGAAGTGTAGTCTGATATAAACAGGCAGGTCTGACCACCGACGCTGACGGAGCTCAGCTTTCCCCTTAGTGATTTTATATGAAGTGATTCTGAACCACACACACACACACACACACACACACACACACACACACACACGCATGCACACAGAGATGCTCTGGCGTTATGATGAAAGGAATCTGAAGACTATGTAGGTTGTTTAGCATGTATGATTTATACACACTGAGCTTTTATGATACGCTTCCATGTATTAATTATGTACCGTTTTATTCAACATACACTTGTGCTTCATGTAGTTCTACACTGTTGTTCTGTGCTTTAATTACAATTCAAGAGAGGAAAAAAAAACAATTTCAGCTCGACACTTTTACACGAGGTGGCAGGAGTGCAGAAATGTCAGCCCGGTCCCGACCTTTGTAAATAATTTTACATTAACTGCAGCATTCTCGTGTTTCCAAAAGGGCACGGTTCATTCTTTTTTTTTTTTCCGGAGAAAAAGCAAAACATATTGACAATTTAGCGTACAAATGAAACTAAAGGTTGTATGAGCTACAAGTGTGGATTATTGATAAAAGTGAGAGTACTGAATATTTGTAATACGTCTGCACAGAGTCAGAGTCAGGTGAACACGCTGATGTCCCTTGTGCACTTATTACTCACCTTTCTGCTGTTGTTGATGGTCCAGTATAAAGATTTTCACTTCAGAAAAGAGTCTCACGCTTGGACGCTCCCTCCTGGGTGCTGTAGATTTGCACAAACTCGTGCACTCTTACTTATTTGACATTTTTATCCAGAATATTCGTAACTGTCTATTACTGTAGAAAGGACATTATTTATAATCACACTCTCTGCTGTTTATAATCATTTATAATCACACTCTGCTGTTTATAATCATTTATAATCACACTCTCTGGTGTTTATAATCATTTATAATCACACTCTCCGGTGTTTTATAATCATTTATAATCACACTCTCTGGTGTTTATAATCATTTATAATCACACTCTCTGGTGTTTATAATCATTTATAATCACACTCTTCGGTGTTTATAATCATTTATAATCACACTCTCTGGTGTTTATAATCTTTGCAGAATTGTTGTAATTCATCCACATTGGAGGGTTTTCGAGCATGAACCACCTTTTTAAGGTCATGCCACAGCATCTCAATGGGATTGAGGTCAGGACTTTGACTAGGCCACTCCAAAGTCTTCATTTTGTTTTTCTTCAGCCATTCAGAGGTGGACTTGCTGGTGTGTTTTGGATCATTGTCCTGCTGCAGAACCCAAGTTCGCTTCAGCTTGAGGTCACAAACAGATGGCCGGACATTCTCCTTCAGGATTTTTTGGTAGACAGCAGAATTCATGATTCCATTTATCACAGCAAGTCTTCCAGGTCCTGAAGCAGCAAAACAGCCCCAGACCATCACACTACCACCACCATATTTTACTGTTGGTATGATGTTCATTTTCTGAAATGCGGTGTTACTTTTACGCCAGACGTAATGGGACACAGACATTCCAAAATATATAATCACACTCTCCGGTGTTTTATAATCATTTATAGTCTCACACTCCGGTGTTTTATAATCATTTATAATCACACTCTCCAGTGTTTTATAATCATTTATAGTCTCACACTCCAGTGTTTTATAATCATTTATAGTCACACTCTCCGATGTTTATAATCATTTATAATCACACTCTCCGGTGTTTATAATCATTTATAATCACACTCTCCGGTGTTTATAATCATTTATAATCACACTCTCTGGTGTTTATAATCATTTATAATCACACTCTCTGGTGTTTATAATCATTTATAATCACACTCTCCGATGTTTATAATCATTTATAATCACACTCTCCGGTGTTTATAATCATTTATAATCACACTCTCCGGTGTTTATAATCATTTATAATCACACTCTCTGGTGTTTATAATCATTTATAGTCACACTCTCCGGTGTTTATAATCATTTATAATCACACTCTCCGGTGTTTATAATCATTTATAATCACACTCTCTGGTGTTTATAATCATTTGATCTCACAACCTTCTGTTCAGGATCCCAAAGCCTCAGTTGTCAGTTTTAGTTCTCTAAAACTCTGAGGTATTAAAAGTCTATGATAAATGTGTGAAAACCTACAAACTTCCCCAAAAACACCATTTCACTTTTTCCCACAAATTAATATGACATTATGTGAAAGCCCATTTCCATAAAACCCTAGAGTTTGATCCATAAGGAACAGCACAGGACAGAGCGAAATGGCTGATTTTTGTATAACAGCACAGTCTAGAGTCTTATTCTGTCTATCGCACAGCCATTTCCCAACAACTGCAACATTCATGAGCAACACAGCACACTTTTTACAGTTACATTCAGTTAGAGACTGTGGAGCATCCATGAAAGTTTTTACTTCCTGTTGTAGCATCTCTCTCTCTCTCTCTCTCTCTCTCTCTCTCTCTCTCTCTCTCTCTCTCTCTCTCTGTCTCTGTCTCTCTGCCTCTGTCTCTCTGCCTCTTTCTCTCTATCTCTCTTTCTGTCTCTCTGTCTCTCTCTCTCTCTCTCTCTCTGTCTCTTTCTCTCTCTCTCTCTCTCTCTCACTCACTCTCTCTCTCTCTCTCTCTCTCTCTCTCTTCTCTCTCTCTCTGTCTATCTGTCTCTTTCTCTCTCTCTCTCTCTCTCTCTCTCTCTCTCTCTCTCTCTTTCTATCTCTCTCTCTCTCTCTCTCTCTCTCTCTCTCTCTCTCTCTCTCTCTCTCTCTCTCTTTTCTGACCCCAAAAAAATAATTTACTAAGGAATTTGACAAACGCATTAATTTAACAAAAACTTGTCGCTCAGGATTAAAGGGTCATGTGGAAATTTTGGACTATTACCATCACAAACCCTCTCTTATTTACGTGTATATGCTAGAAAGAATTCTCCTTTGTAAAGTACCGATGGTTGGATAAAGGTGATTAATCAGAGAAAGCTCATTAAAGGAAGTCTGTTGTTGTGTCAGTGGTTAAGGCTTCAGACTGATATGAGTTCGAATCCCAGCCCAGGCGTGGATCAGTCCTTAAGCATAAAGAAGAAGAAGGCTTTATTTGTATCATATGTACATTACTACACAGTGAAATATCCCAATTTTTGAGGCTGAGGTCGGAGCACAGGGTCAGCATATGATACAGCGGTGCTGGATAAGTGAGGGTTAAGGGCCTTGCTCAGGGGCCCCAGTAGTGGCATCTTGGCAGTGCTGGGGCTTAAACCCTTAAACCATGACACTTAACCTTGGTCAGTCAAATGTAGTGAATACTATTTTATTTTAAACTTAAAGCATGTTATTAATGTGTAATACAATAATTACCCGTAAATCTATTACTGTATTTTAGTGTAAGAATGTTTTAGAATTATTTAGCTTTATTGCTGCCATGTCAGTGTAGATTTTACACAAACTTTCTATTCCTACGCTGACGTTTGTATGTCACGTCAAATTAATTAATATTAGTAGTACTCAGGTTTATAGTGAAAGGGTTGAAAGTACAGGTACAGGACTGTAAAGTGTAGAGAATATGCTACTCGGATCAAGGGCACATATGCTGCAGTAGATACAGACAATCCTGACAGGATTTAATTTCAGTTTAGAGACCCAAGTGATAATCGTCTCTACGTTTTTTTGGATATCGAGGAACATGTGTATTTGAACGTTAAGCGCAAAAGCCCTGCCTGTTTTTATGCCTTCCTGCCCGTGTAATGGCACACGTCGTCGTCATGTCGGTGATTCGTCTCAGAGCGCACCCACTCCCTCGGCTGGCATCGCAGATGGCGCTATGAGGTCTACATTTATCAAAGCGGCATAAATCTGCAGCTCTGGCAGTCGCCCCGGGCATCGAGTCTGGTGCCAAATGCCAGGCAAGGCAGAGAGAGACGGAGCCGAGAGTTAGGCATCGGAGACAGGCGCCAGCGTCCTCTGGGGTCATTGGCGGGTCATCTGCGCAGAAACCTGAATTATAATGATACGATCGGCGATGGGAGACGTCGAGGATACTGCCGACAGGACGGGATGGACAGCTGAGGTTTTGTATGTGTGTTTGAGGGGGCGGAGTTTAAAAAAATCGAATAAAGAGCATCGGCGCTCATTTATTTACTTATTTATTTATTTTTTACCTTGTGGTTAATAAACAAAGCGGATTCTCTATGGAGGACACCACCTGAACTCACTAATTAGGGTCTGGCCGTTAGCAGAGACAGGATGAATGCCTGTAGACGCTGCAGTGGTGCAGTCCTCATGTACAGGTTTATAATGTGTCTGATTTTGTGTTTTAGCTTCTGATGCCAGCAGGTTTGATTTTTGTGGGGGGTTTTTTCCCCTCAGTGTGAAATGTGAAGTGGCAACCGCCTAAAGGCCATGCTGTACACTCTCTCTCTCTCTCTCTCTCTCTCTCTCTCTCTCTCTCTCTCTCTCTCTCTCTCTCACGCGCACACGCGCACACACACACACACACACACACACAAACCCTGAAGCAACCGAGGAGGAACGCCATTTTGAGAAGAGTGCAGCTCCTCTCTCGCCTTCCTTCACTCACACACTTCATCTCACGTATGCACTTTTAACGTTCCAGAAAACACCTTATATTTTCTTCCCTCTAGCTTTTGTTGTGCAAGTTGTACCATGCTAATATTTTGGTACTAGCTTAATTACAATATGCGCTAATTGTGTCTGAGATAAGACGAGTCAGAAGCCAAGGAGCGGTGATGCGAGTAGACGTCATTCCCCATGTTTAAAAGAAGAAAAAAGAAAGAAAATCCCTCTTTTCCACCCCCTTGGATTAATGTTTTTATTCAATATTACTGTCATCAAATTTTAATTTGATTCATGGACGAGTCAGGACGATTTCTTCAGGTTAAAAAATAATGGAAGCGTGTAGGAATGTGCGAAACTGCAGAGAAAACCGTTAGGTAGAAATCAGATTCCCAGATTTGAAGCCTTTCCAGATGGATGAAAAAAAATATAAAAACAATAATCTGCTTTAATAATCAGCATAAACCAGTAAAAGATGTAGAAGATTTAATATTTCTTTCAGCATCTTCGCTTAAATTAGGGCTTCTTTTTTTCTACACAGCTTAAATTTTGCATCTTGTTTTGGATGTTTCTTGTCCGCCGAAGCGACTTATTGTGCTGAAACTCCACTATCTCTTCCTTTTGTTTTTCTATCCGTCTCTCCCTGATGAAAGAACACATCGACTGTCCCCATTCGCTCCGGTAACATGCCCTCACTCTGCTGCACCAGCGGGCAAACAGCTTTCCACCCCCTCACTGTGCACATGCTAGGAGAGCTGTGTGTGTGTTTGTGTGTGTGTGTGTGTGTATATGTATGTGAGAGAGAGAGTATATGTGTAAATTTGTGCATATGATTGTGTGTGTAACTGTCAGTGCAATTACGTGGGTGTGAGATGGAGACTGATTGTGTCGGTGTGTGTACGTGTGTGTGTGTCTGTGTGTGAGACTGCGGGCTCTGGCTCGTCCTCTGAAAGGCAAATTTGAGCGAGACTGGAGCTCGTCGCCCTGCAGGCAGCCGTGACATTACCTGCAGCTACTGCCTCTTTCACTTCAGCCAGAGAGAAATCACATCTCACACACACACACACACACACACACACACACACACAGCTGTTTTAGAGATGTTTTTTGGGAAATGAGTAAATGGATGGTTTAACAAATGGATGGATGGATGGATGGATGGATGGTTTAACAGATGGATGGATGGATGAGTAGATGAATAATGTGCTGAGTCGATGTAATAAAATGCAACAAGTAACAGCCATGACATAAAAAGGAAACTGGATGGAGAGATGGAAAAAGTTTGGAGTAGATGGATAAATGAGTGAGGTGGAGAAAGAGTGGTGGGATATTAAATGATGAGATAATGGATTAGATGAATAGAGGTAAAGATAAATGGGTTGGGTGGAGTCATGTGATAGATGGACAGATGTATTTGTGGATAGGTGGATAAATGGATGAAAGAATAAATGAATGGGAGATAGGTGGATGGATAAAGAGATGGATGGATAAAGGGATGCATGAAGGGAGGATGGCTGTATGGATGGATAGATGGTAAGGGATGGATAAATGGATGGATGGAAGGATGGGAGATACATTTGTGGATAGAAGGTTGCTTGGGTGAATAGATAAAGGGATGGATGAATAAAGAAGTGAGTGGGTGTATGGATGGATAGATAGTTAAAGGGATGGCTGCACAGATAGACAGTTGGAGGGGTAAATGGATGCATGAAGGGATGGGCGATACAGTACATAGATGGTTGCCTAAGTTAATGGACATGTGCATGGATTATGAAATAGATACACCTATAGATGGAAGGATGGATGGATAGACAGTTGAAGGGATGGATGAAGGGATAGGAGATACATTTGTGGATGAATGTTGCTTGGGTTGGTTTGGTATGTGCATGGATAAAGAAAGATAGATTCCTAGATAAATGTATGGAAAGAATAAAGGGATGGATGAATAAAGAAATGGATAAATATATAGATGGATGGATGGATGGATAGACAGTTGAAGGGATGGATGAAGGGATTTGTGGATAGAATGTTGCTTGGTTTGGTATGTGCATGGATAAAAAAAAGGTAGATGCATAGATAAGTGGATGGAAGGATGGATGATTGAAGGGATGGATGGACAGATACACAGTTGAAGGGGTAGACGGATGGAGGAAGGGATGGGAGATACAGTACATAGATGGTTGCCTCAGTGTATGGACATGTGCATGGATGATGAAATAGATAGATGGATGGACGGATGGATGGAAGGGTGGAAGGATGAATGAATAGATACAGTGACGAATTGATAAAGGGACGAATAGATGGTCGAATGGATGGATGGATAGACAGTTGAAGGGATGGATGAAGGAAATGGGAGATACATTGGTGGATAGATGCTTGCCTCAGTAGGTGAACATGTGCATGGATGAAAAAATAGATAGATAAATTGATGAGTGGATGGATGGATAGATGGATGAATAGTGAATGGAAAGAGAGATTAAGGACTAGATGAATTCATCAAGATTTTAGTTGCTCACACACACCTCATCAACTCATTGTTTTTTCATTTCTGTGACTTGGTCAGTGATATGGATTTAAACCACTCGCTCCTTCACGAGTTCCTTCTCGTACATATCCATGAGTCATTAAAGAATACACTTTCTCCACGCTGATCTACACCACGCTCTTCATCACTCTTCCACTGAGGTCTTGTTTTTTCTTCCTTCTGTACAGATGCAGCAGCAGGAACTGGCCCAGATGAGGCAGAGGGACGCCAACCTCACAGCTCTCGCCGCCATCGGGCCACGGAAAAAACGCAAAGTGGACTCGCCCGGAGCGACATCGGGCACTGAGGTTAGAGAGCAAACACACACACACTCATATTCATATGCTGCATTTCTTTTGGACTTTACTCGCTTTTACATTTTTGGTTAGTTAGTGGAGCTATTTTACCGTTAAATCCATCATGGTACGGTGTCGTTTCCTTCAAAACACAGACGGAGAATTTTTATTAATAATAATCTAAGCTCATTCAAATTCCACATAACTTTGAATATTTGAAAACCTGAATCTTGACCAGTCATTTTAATCATCTCTTTATCACACTGTGCGAAAGAGAGAGAGGGAGAGTGGGTGAGAGATGAGAAAAAGAGAGGTAGAGAGATGAGAGAGAGAGAGATTAGAGAGAGATGAGAGGTGAGAGAGAGATAGGGAGAGATGAGTAAGAGATAAGAGAGAGATGAGAAATGCAATAGAGAGATGAGAAGAGAGGAGAAGTGAAGGAGAGAGTTGAGAGAGAGAGAGATGAAGTGAAAGAGAGAAGGTCAAGAGAGAGATGAGAAGTGAAAGAGAGAGATGAGAGATGAGAAGTGAAAGAGAGATGAGGGAGAGATGAGAAGTGAAGGAGAGATGAGAAGTGAAAGAGAGAGATGAGAGAGAGATGAGAAGTGAAAGAGAGAGATGAGGGAGAGATGAGAAGTGAAAGAGAGAGATGAGAGAGAGATGAGAAGTGAATGAGAGAGATGAGGGAGAGATGAGAAGTGAAAGAGAGAGAGATGAGGGAGAGATGAGAAGTGAAGGAGGGAGATGAGGGAGAGATGAGAAGTGAAAGAGAGAGAGATGAGGGAGAGATGAGAAGTGAAAGAGAGAGATGAGAGAGAGATGAAGTGAAAGAGAGAGATGAGGATTGAAAGAGAGATGAGAGAGAGATGAGAAGTGAAAGAGAGAGATGAGGGAGAGATGAGAAGTGAAAGAGATGAGAGAGATGAGAATTGAAAGAGAGATGAGAGAGAGATGAGAAGTGAAAGCGAGAGATGAGAGAGAGAGAGATGAGAGAGAGAGTTGAGAGAGAGATGAGAAGTGAAAGAGAGAGATGAGGGAGAGATGAGAAGGGAAAGAGAGAGATGAGGGAGAGATGAGAAGGGAAAGAGAGAGATGAGGGAGAGATGAGAAGTGAAAGAGCGAGAGAGAGATGAGAGAGGATGAGATAAGAAAGAGAGAAAGTAAGAGGGATATGAAAGAGAAAGGGAGAGAAAGTGAATAATAGAGAGACTTATTTATCATGCTTTAATGAAAACAAAGGGTTACTCTAGCGTATGGATTGCTGTGTTGATCTGAATCACTGGTTTATCATGATTGCTACACACACACACACACACACACACACACACACACACACACACACACACAGGATTCTTTATCTCAGGACACAGGAGGAGTTCACTGCCATGCTGTCACACTCATTCATGATGGCTGGATGGGAAAGGTATATTATTATAAATCTTATAATGGATGACTTGATGAAATGTGGGAAGAAAGAGAGCAGAGGGAGTTAAAGTCATTCTCACTTTATTTTCACCTCCCTGGGCAGTGGTGTGTCTGTGTGTCTGTGTGTCTGTGTGTGTGTGTCTGTGTGTCTGTGTGTCTGTGTGTGTGTGTGTGTGTGTGTGTGTGTGTGTGTCCTGCAGCACTTTCCGTCTCCTCCAGTATAAAGGCAATGTGACTTTTGAATGAGAGTCACAGAGGGGCTGATTTACTCAGGGCCCCTCAACAACTTATTCAGGGGCCCACTGGATGCAATCGCTATTTCTCTCTCTCTCTCTCTCTCTCTCTCTCTCTCTCTCTCTCTCTCTCTCTCTCTCGCTCTCTCGCGCTCTCTCTCTCTCTTTCTTTCTGCTTTAATCCAAGCCAAAGGGTTTCTTCTTGCCCAGCCATGACCTGAAATTAGGAGTGGTATAATAATGCTGATACAGGAGATCCGGTGTGTGTGTGTGTGTGTGTGTGTGTGTGTGAGACAGACAGAGAGAGAGAGAGAGAAGGAGAGCTGCTAATGAAAACTGCCCCCCCAAAACACCCCTCATACATGCTGTGTGTGTGTGTGTGTGTGTGTGTGTGTGTGTGTGGGGAGTGTGTTTTGCCCATGGGGCTGTAAGTGATAGCCCGAGTGTGTGTGTCTCTCCATCCACAGTCATCTGAGAACAGGAACAAAGGGGCCTTGCAGCGCTGCAAGACTGGATTAGGGGCGAGAGAACGTATGAGAGAGAGAGAGTGAGAGAGAGAAAGAAAGAAAGAAAGAGAGAGAGAAAGGGACAGAAAGAAGTGAAAGAGGGAGAGAATGAGAGAGAGAGTGAGAGAGACAGAAATAGAGAAATGCATAGAAATAGAGAAATGAGCGAGAGAGAGATAGAGAGAGAGACAAAACAACAGAGGACTTTGAGTCAAGGTCATGGGCCATGTTAACACTTTTTACACACACACACACAGTGAGGAGAAATAAAGCATCCATTGGCTCGTATAGCTCTATCAGCGAGAGTCTCAGCGGTGCCCTTTCAATAATTTGACCTGAAGTGTTCAAAGTGAAGTGCTCTAAATACCACTCCATCCCTGCGCACTTCACTCACACCACAGTGCACTCGCAGGTGGCCACATCCAGCACACTCCCTCATGCCAACTCATAACTGCTCATAAGAGTGACTGAGAGTGAAGGCAGTGGAAATGTATTATTTCGGCATTTGGAACACGACCGGCCATAAATGTACGGCAATAAAGCCAGAAAAGAAAAGTGGTTCTCGGACATTTAGATCACAATCACAGACCTCAGTGAAGGAACAAGTGTTTCCAGGAATGTGGAATACTACCAGATGAGAGATAAGAAGAAACATGTGAAAAGTGAAAAGGGCGTCAGGGATGTTTGGGACACATCCCAACAACACAGAAGTGAGAATGCGAGTGTTTGAAGATTGTACACAATCACCCAACATGTACATGGAAAAAAAGTTAAGTGTGACTGAAGTGTCATACACACTGAATAACAAAAGTGAGAGAGCAAGTGTATAGTGCCCTGAGAAAGCCTTAACACAACCGAACCATAGAGAGTTAAGGACGTGAGTGGAAGTGAATTATTCGTAAACAGTCTTTTTATATACACATACACCGATCAGCCATAACATTATGAGCAGTGACAGGTGAAGTGAATAAGACTGATTATCTCCTCATCATGGCACCTGTTAGTGGGTGGGATATATTAGGCAGCAAGTGAACATTTTGTCCTCAAAGTTGATGTGTTAGAAGCAGGAAAAATGGACAAGTGTAAGGATTTGAGCGAGTTTGACAAGGGCCAAATTGTGATGGCTAGACCACTGGATCAGAACATCTCCAAAACTGCAGCTCTTGTGGGGTGTTCCCGGTCTGCAGTGGTCAGTATCTATGAAAAGTGGTCCAAGGAAGGAACAGTGGTGAACCGGTGACAGGGTCATGGGCGGTCAAGGCTCACTGATGCACGTGGGGAGCGAAGGCTGGCCCGTGTGATCCGATCCAACAGACGAGCTACTGTTGCTCAAATTGCTGAAGAAGTTAATGCTGGTTCTGATAGAAAGGTGTCAGAATTCACAGTGCATGACGGGTCAGGGCTGTTTTGGCTGACTAACACAGGAAGAGGTCAATGAAGTGTTTTTCAGGAATTTGGAACACAACCTTTTGCTTTAGAAGTAAGAACATGAGAAGTGAAAGAGAGATGAGAGTGATAGAGATGGGAAGTATAAGAGGGATATGAGAGAGATGAGAAGTGAAAGAGAGATGTGAGAGAGATGAGAAGTGAAAGAGAGATGTGAGAGAGATGAGAAGTGAAAGAGATGTGAGAGAGATGAGAAGTGAAAGAGAGATGTGAGAGAGATGAGAAGTGAAAGAGAGATGTGAGAGAGATGAGAAGTATAAGAGAGAGATGAGAAGTGAAAGAGAAATGTGAGAGAGATGAGAAGTGAAAGAGAGATGTGAGAGAGATGAGAAGTGAAAGAGATGTGAGAGAGATGAGAAGTGAAAGAGAGATGTGAGAGAGATGAGAAGTGAAAAAGAGATGTGAGAGAGATGAGAAGTGAAAGAGAGATGTGAGAGAGATGAGAAGTGAAAGAGAGATGTGAGAGAGATGAGAAGTGAAAGAGAGAGATGAGAAGTGAAAGAGAAAAGTGAGAGAGATGAGAAGTGAAAGAGAGATGTGAGAGAGATGAGAAGTGAAAGAGAGATGTGAGAG
>JAUCMX010000004.1:5525745-5670745 GCA_033459395.1 Hemibagrus guttatus
TACACAGAGCGCTGAAATCTGTTCAATATAAATTGACTCGAAATTGAATAAGACTTCATGTCTGTTACAATTTCAGCTCAGGATTCAGTTTACACAGCGTCAGTAAGGAGCCTCTTGTTCTCTCTTTCCATCTCGTTGGTGAAATTTCCATGTGTTGCTTTCGAGCAGCTCTGTATTGTGACATTACCGCAGCGCTGTTGGATTTCATGTTACTATTTATTAAAGTTTGCCTCTTTTTGGGTTTTATTATTTTTGTCGGCTGCGTTCTGCTGCCGGAAAAGGTTGATGCCTGAGGCCAAATCCAAGTGAAAATGCTGCAAATGATATTTCATTAGGAGCTGGCGGAACAGGGGGGAAATTGGAGACATTGAAATGTATAGGGTAGGCAAAATAAAGATGGCGACAGAACTGCCAACATAAACAGTACTGATCTGCTTTGCAATGCGCTGATTTGATTTTTTTTTTTCTGACACAAGAAAAATGAGGCTCAAGTCGAAGGAAACGCGTTGCCTGAAGCGCAATTTAGATCTTCTTTCCAGCACACAGGGAGAAGTGAAACTGAGTAAAGTGTGTGTTGTAAGCCGTATGTATGGACGTATCCTAGGAACGCACGCACGATACGGATTTTTCTCCTCGTGTGATTTTCCACTGTAATGACTTAAATGACTATTTTTAAAAATGAATTAAGAAGTGTTGGTTAAAAATATTAAAAATTTTAAATGCTCAAATTCAGACTCCCTCATACACTAGATACACTGATCAGGCATAACATTATGACCACCTGCCTAATATTGCTGTTGGTCCATTTTTTTTTGCCACCAAAACAGCCATGACCCATCGAGAGATGGACTCCACTAGATCCCTGAAGGCATGCTGTGGTATCTGGCAAAAAGATGCTAGCAGCAGATCCTTTGCAACATACAGGACTTAAAGGATACTTTTGATAGATACTGACCACTGCAGACCGGGAACACCCCACAAGAGCTGCAGTTTTGGAGATGCTCTGATCCAGTGGTCTAGCCATCACAATTTTTTAAACTTGCTCAAATCCTTACGCTTGCCCATTTTTCCTGCTTCTAACACATCAACTTTGAGGACAAAATGTTCACTTGCTGCCTAATATATCCCACCCACTAACGGTGCCATGATGAGGAGATATCAGTGTTATTCACTTCACCTCTCACTGCTCATATTGTTATGGCTGATCGGGGTATAGTGTTATGGAAACACTGCTTTTCATATAAACGTCACTTCCTGGTTTTATGGAAATCACATCTAGATTAAGGCCCGTATGTGAGGTTGTAGCTCAATGTGGAAGATGTTCAAATCTCAGGACCAGCAATCCACCACTGCTCTTGAATAAAGCCCTTAACCTTCAGCTGCTCAGTTGTATGAATGAGATAAATTGCTCTGGATAAGGAAAGCTTTTTCTTCCTCTTTATATTAAAGGAATCTTTCACTTTAAGCACTATCCGAGTTATTAAGAGTTCACACGTGTTAGCATTTAAACAAAATATTTGCACTCACAACAAGTTTAAAAATCTGCATATGCAAAAAAAAAAAAAAATAAAAAACCATCTGGATGTTCAGACAGATTTCAATTTCCTCTGAGGATTTGGGAAAAGTTGAAATAACGAACGCTCTCCGTGAAAGTCCTCACAAAAGTGTTCTCACAAACCGCAGTAATTATTCTTTTTTTTTTTTTTTTTTTCCCCCTGAATTTCAGTTTCATTTACATGTGCAGCACAGCCCCAAACACTCGCAGTCCTGAGAGTGACTTTAATCTTTAAGGCTCTCGGTTCTTTGCTTGAGAAGGGGAAGATTATGAGGAAGAACACCTGTTTGCAGACGCACTGGCTCCAGGTGGAGTCTAATCGAGTTTCTGTTTAAGGAATAGTTTTTTTTTTCTTTCTTGAGAGTAAACTGAAATGTACTCAGTTCTCGGAATGGAACTGAAACGTGCCAAATGACGACGCAAGAAGAGTTTTTAAATTAAAATATTAAGCTGTAATCATTTCTCCACGTACAGTTCAATCTCAACCTCCGTGAGCGAAAACCCATTTTACTGATGAACAAAAACTGATACAAATTTATTCACTGAGGTGTTTGGTTTTTTTTAATAAAACTTTATTTAAATCAGAGAAAGTTTAGCCGTTTGGGAAATTCTATCGGAAAAATCCTGCTTGTTTTTTTTTTTTTTTGTTTTTTCTCCAGTTTATGTTGTGATGTAACATATTTCATATAAACGGTAAGACAGGAAGACTTCCAGCATTAAATATTAATTAAATATCAGTTTAGTTAGCGCTGCCTGTATGTGTTATTCGTTGTCCTGCTTTCAGGAGATAAGCGAGCACTGTTTAGGATTTCTATTAAATTAGTGCAGAAATCGGGGTTGAGAAATAATTCATAAGTTTTTTTTTTTTTATAATTCACTTACATAAATTTCAAACTGTAAAGTAAAAAGTTTTGTTTAAACTGAACCGCGTTACTGACGCACGTCCCAGTTAACAGATCAGCGCTAGTATTTGTGTTATTACACCTTTATTACACATAGTGACTAAACTGCGTCTGGCTTTTTTATTTTTGTATTTTTTATTTTTTTTATTTTTTTATCTAATTAACGATAACAGGAAGAAACTAAATCAATTTCTATTTCTATTCCTATTTATTCCCAATAAAAACGTCAAGGGAATTTAATCAGGTGTTTATGGAAAACTATTTACAAGGAATGTGACATTTAATA
This sequence comes from Hemibagrus guttatus, assembly GCA_033459395.1. Taxonomy (NCBI): domain Eukaryota; kingdom Metazoa; phylum Chordata; class Actinopteri; order Siluriformes; family Bagridae; genus Hemibagrus; species Hemibagrus guttatus. Next base: position 5,528,489 of record JAUCMX010000004.1, read on the forward strand.
AAGTTAATACGAATAGCAATCTGTAATTGTGTCATTTTAATAGACGAGATATTAGAAAACAAACAAAAAGATGAGTTTGGGATTTTAAATAGTATTTTTTTTTTTATAATTCTGTGAGTGAAATGGCAAAAAATATCATCTTCGTCATATGTGATGATGGTTTTGCTGAGCATTAATTTTAATATAAATTGTTTTACAGCACAGAGTGAAAATGAAGCGCTTGGCACAAAATAGTTCGGATAGTTATTTGTACACTCTGTATGTTTACAAGCAACAAGTAATCCGTTAACGGTTCAATCAGATCAGTTAGCCTTCATTTAAACACCTCAGTGGATCCGTACTGTAGATCTGAAATAATCCGGTAATAAGGGGAAACAAATTGCCATGTAAACACTTGAATCGGAGTATTGTTGATGATGATGATGATGGTGATGATGATGATGGTGATGATGATGATGACAACCATGATAATGATAATGGCTATGATAATGATCCTTGGAAACACTGGATTCTGGTGTATATTATGTCATGATAATATCAGACCGTATTTCTCAATGCTGATACTAATCCTATGTTTGGATGTAGTCAGTGTCGAATACGGAATAATCCTCTGTTTGACTGAAATATTTTGGAGTGTGACCGAACTATGTGTAGTTATTTTGTTTGTTTCCTGCGTGTGAGCATCAGTGTGAAAGCCAAAGCTTTAATTAGGTCATACTCATGCTTTTTAACCAGGCTTAAAGGGACACTTAAAGCGACCTCTCAAGATCAGGATTATGAATGAACCCGGAGTAGATAACCCATCTTCGTTCATGCACGTTCACTGTTTTTGTGTAACGGAGAGATTCGATAGATGCTCGCTCTAAACCTTTACGTCTCACTTATCCGTCTGTTTCTCGGATCTTTGTAGTGATGCTTCGCGTTAAACTACATTAAGACGGGATTGGATTTCCAGACAAGTGTCACGTGGCACTCGATCATGATTCGGTCACATGACCACATGACCAACTCACCTTCAGACCTTCAGAAGTGTCGCTTTCCTGACACGTCCTATATTTCATCTTTTTTTTTTCCTTTTTTTTTTTTTATAAATTAGCTTCTTTTTGATTTTGGAATGAGAAAAAAACAAACTCTTCCTGGAACGTCTTTATACTAAAGAAAGCTTTCCATTGTGCATTTCCACCCCCCCCCCCCCCCCAAAACTGCATCTGGTATATAGATCATGCTTTGTTGTAGTAGAGATTTTAACAGCCATCCCCTCCTCCCATTTTTATTTATTTGTGTGTGGAAAAAGCCAGCGAGGCTAAAATTAGCCGAAGAGAAGGGCTGAGAGTGAATAAACAGACGGGCCCATTAGCATGAATGGGTTATTGGCTTATTCGCCTCTTCTGAGGGCTGCCCATTAAAAGTGGTAATGTTCGCCCGCAGCCATGCCTCCAGGACCCGAAGGAGACCAGGGGAAGCGTATTTCACATGCATCAGACACCCGAATTAAATAGACCAATGTTCCCTAAAAAGACTGAAGTACATCTCTTTCTGATGTGCGTCTCAGGCAAAAAATTCATTGATCTTGGAAATGTCCCTTGGCAATTATAAAATATTAAACCAAGTCACACTTTTTGGCTCAGCTTAATTTCTCTTGCTCTCTCTAACACACGCACACACACACACACACACACACACTGTTAATTTCATTCTTACTTTTTATCAATTTAAAAAAAAAAAGTTTTTAGGAACACTTCCTAATGGAGGAAAGTGTTATGCAGTGAAGATGTTTGTACTATATGATTCCTGCATCTCATTTAAAATAAAATGTATAGAGGTCATCGTTAGGTTCGTTCGTGCTACATTTTTGAGAAAGCGTGTAATCAGTGGTTATAACAAAAGACTTGCCGTGTAGCCGTAACACACTGTAGTGCAGTTTAGAAGGCTCCAGTGATATGATATAATATGATATATAATATAAAATACTCAGCTTAGGCTTTTTCTATGGCAGTTGGTGCAAGCCAATTATTTAAACAGGGTCAAAACATGCTAATCAACATCAGTATTTCGGATAAATGTGTTTCTGTGCATGAAAAAAAAATGACGAGGTATTTAAAGAGCTGAAATTATTACGCATATTTTTTTTCTCCTTATATCTAGGGCATCATGGTAGCTTAGTGGTTAAGGTGTTGGACTACTAAGGTTGTGAGTTCAAATCCCAGGTTCACCAAGCCGCCACTGCTGGGCCCCTGAGCAAGGCCCTTAACTTTCAATTACTCGGTTGTAGAAAAATAACCCAAAACCCCACCACCCCACCCCCAGATAACGTCTTCAGTGATGGTCCTGAGGTGGTCTCTTTTTACTGACAGATGTGGAAAAGGGCCTCTGACAAACCACAGAGTAACAGATGGGATACAGTCAGTGATTGTATATCTGTAGCTGGAAAACATGGTAAACGTGTGTAGCTGTGAGGATGGTGTACCTTCGACCTGACAACTGGGAATAAAGAGAATAAAGAGTTTTTAAAGCGTCTTGTGCTAATACAGAGCGCTAGACTAATAATGGCAGATTAGCATTAGATTAGTAATAATGGTGCTTTTCTATATAATCATCTAGATAACTACTTACTTACTTGCTTACTCACATACAAGGAAAGTCAGTGCAGTAGAACGTTCAAAAAGTATCAAAAAGTATGTGCACCTTGATCATCACACTTGTATGTGGTGGTTTTCCAAAATATAGCCACAAAGTCTGAAGCACACAATCTGTCTGCGCTGTAGCTTTACAATTTTCCCTCACTGGAACTCACAGACATGATGACTGATAGACTCCAGGAAGACATGGTGTAGAGGTTAAGCTTGGACTGAAAGAACTGGAGTGTCCTAAACAGAGCTCTGACTCTGACTCAACACCTTTGATATAAAGTAAAATCAACATCCTACCTCTGATTCTGATGTGTCTGATGAGTCTGATCTCACTAATGCTCTTGTAGCTGAATGAACACAAATCCAACATCTAGTAGAAAACCTTCCCATAAGAAAAGAGTGGAGCTGATAATCACAGTAAAAACCTGGTGGATATTAAAGCCCACGGTTTTGTAACAGTATGTTCATTACTTATGTGTCCACATACTTTTGAGCACAACGACTTGTTTTTAAGGTAAAGTGTAACAAACTGGTGGCTCAATCGTGTTGTCGGGGCCTTTATGTATGTATTTATTTATTTATTTAACTGGTGTTGGTTTGTTTTATTCATTTGATCTCATTACTTTCCTGATTGTCGTTCTCTCTTCTGGGATGACTCCGCCCACATCTCCAGGCTCGCTGGAGTGTGTGACGAGAACAAGAATTAAATTGTAAACTATATTCTATGACCTTCGCAGCCACCAGACCTCAGTGCGACACTGACTGAGGGAATATCTTTGGGAAGAACAGCGTGTTTATTTCTCCAGTACGGTTCCAGTGATGTGTAGGACCTACAAGAAGGTGCGTAGATCTGACCGCATGCGAGGGCCCGGTATCTCTTGTGTTAGCAATCCGTCTGTGTGTACTCAATGCGGATCACATTCCTCCCTCCTCTCTTCCCTCGGTTCCTTGTGAGACTTGCCAGGCCTCTGTAGCTAATTGCCCAAATAATTAAATTTAACTCTGATCTCAATAAATATATACAGCCAGCTGTTTGACAGGCTACACAGTTCATTAGAGCATGTGCTGTGTTTGTCATTTGGCTAATTAAGATTTAGAATCGATCTCCGGCTGCCCAGCGAGGAGGTTAGCAAGCCGTGCGCGAGGGACTCTCATCTCTTTGTGCAGGAAACTAAAACATCCATTTCCTTAAGCTTCTGCGCCCAGCTTACTGCCTGCTGCGGGACTCGGCGCACAAGCCTAATTAGAGAAGCTTTTTACGTCTCACATCAGACCCAGCGTGACTGCGAGGTCAGATTATTATACTACAGCCATGTGAATAATAGCAATAGCCAGGGTTTTATTCAAACATGGAATTACTTTGTGGCGAAAAATCTTTCCCATGAAAAGTCTTTTACTCCTGAAAGTTAGTAATGATATCATTTTCCTTAATAATATACATTTACGACATTTTCCCCTTCCCTTTTTTCCCCCCGTGCGCTTATACTCCACTACATGTTGTGCCACATCACAGCATCATTTTCATCATTTAACTGCACAGAGACCACTCTGCTGTTATTCCTGATTTAATGCTTTTACACTAACTTATCATGTTTTTTAATAAATAATTATATTTACTGAGCTTTTTAATATTAAGCAAATATTATAAGGAAAATAAAAGAGAACTAACAAAACAATAAAAAGAGCGACACACACAGCAGAGAATTACGCAAATTTTGCAGACCGATATGCTTCATAATAATTAAAGCTGAAAGTAGAAAATTCAAAAGATATAAGAAATAAATTCTTAAATAAACAATTATATGTAAATAAAATGCTTATAAGATAGCGATACTCCTTGTCCAAGATGAGGTTCTAAATAGTCCAGATGTCAAAAAATTATCGTTTATATTGATCTGTTTTCAAATGTATTACACAAGTAAGACGTCTCTAGTGTTCAAGAATAACCCAATATCCAATACCACGCTTTCACCGAAGGAGCTTTATCACTGATATATTTTTTAGCTACCATTTTTGAGCATTTTTCTGGACGAGCAACACCTAGGACCTGACCACACACTGGAGCTAATAATAATTTGATCATTTGTCCACCTTGACCTGAGTGTCCGGTGTCCTTACAGACCAGCGTTCTTCTCAGAGTTTGTGATTTATTTATCTGAGTTCTTGTAAAATATGGTGGTCAGATTGAGCTAAAGCATTTAACGCGAGCAAGTCTGACGCTCGTCCAGCGCCGAGCACCGCCATCACCAAGCCTCGTAATGCATTACTGCGACTGACGCTAATTACGAGCCAGCCCTGCCTTTCCACACATCCAAATCCGTCTGCGTTACAAATGACGGCGGCGCTAACAGAAGCCCTGAGTTTCTCTGTCTGTCATGTCTCTGTGTGATGGAGCAGGGCATGTATTTTTTAAGGCTGTATGAATTATGTATCTGGGCAGGCTGTAATGAAGCGGGCTGACTGATGGCGCTGCTGAAACGGGAAACTGCGCTCTTCTTCGTCCGTCGTGTGACTCGTTACACACCACAACTGTTTATTGTCTGAGTCGCCCGTGAAGCCTGTGTGTGTGGGCGTGTGTTTATGCTCCACATGCTCACACATACACATACTTGGACCATGTGGGTTGGAATAAACAGATGTCACTTGTCTCACTCACTCACACACACACACACACATGTCCTTACTTAGATGTATGAGCATCAACACTGATATTTCCCCAAATTTCCAGTCGTTCACACTGTTCACAATCCAGCAAGCCAAGTGTTCATTTAAATTTCAGAAATAAATACAGCTGAACTGAGATTTCTGAATTTTTAAATGTTATTTATGATATTTGATTATCAGCATTAACGTTAAAATGTTCAAAACTGTTAAGAAATCATAAAAAAAAAAGGTTTTTTTTCTTCTTTCCTACATTTTTAAGCACTGTTCGGATTGGATTAATTTTAATCCGGAAATATTTCTGGGAATTTTACACCATTTTGCTCATTTTCATATGCTTTCTTTGGATAGATCACACCATATTTTCTTTTTAAATAACTCCAGGTCATACATCTCCCATCCCACTTGCCGTCTTATCAAAGATTCTTTTACATTCTGACGAATGAGAAATTTGCATACAATGAAAAAATTCAGAAAATAACATCGCCTGGTGTTTATCCAACCTTCAGTTGCCTGATTTGGGGAGTCTGCTCTCACTATAGCCTCAGATTCCTGAGGAGTTGCACAATCTGCCTGGAGATTTCTTGTGTTTTGTGTTCTAAGATGCTTTTCTGCTCACCACAAATGCACAGAGTGATATTTCTGACTTTCCTGTCAGCTCAAAGCAGGCTGGAGACGCACACACACACACACACACACACACATTTCCTTGGCAGTGTATTTGGCAGCGTTCCTTTTTTTATCACCTAAAATTCTCCATTTCAATCAAGCTCAAAAATTCATTTCATGCAAAATGTAATTATTTGAAGGGTGGAACAGTGGCACTGTGGGTAGTGTTGCTTCTCTTCCTCACAGCTCCAGGTTTTCGATCTCGAGCTCGAGTTACTCTCTCTGTGTGGAGGTTGAAATGTTTTCCTCACGCTTCCTCTGGGTTCTTCAGTTTCCTCCTTTTATTCCCGTTTGGGAAAATTAATCATATAATGAGTGCTTTTAAAGCATGTGTGTGTGTGTGTGTGTATATATTCCTGAGGCCTCAGAGTACGAGGTGTTGCTGTAGGTGTATTTGTGCTGTGCCGCCTCCAGCTTTGCACCTCAGGTGATTAAACACACTTTCACTCCATTATCTAAAATTTTGTAAATCTACAGCAGTGTTATCACTGTCGTGATAATTAAACTAAGTCAATATGTAGATAAGGTCTACACACACACACACACACACACACACACACACACACACACACACACACACACACACACAAAACATACCAGCTGCTTTTAGCCTGAAGGCCATGAAGGTATAGACAGAAGTGATGCCTGTGGCCCTTTGCTAAGACATCTGCCAGTTGATTTTATTCAAGCAACGCTGAGCATGAGGTTTATGTTTCAGCAAAAATCCCACAGCACTTTCTGCTACGTATCTGACACATTCTCAGCCTGAACTGGACTCTTATAACCGCTGGATCTGGTATTCTCTGTTCTGGAGCTCGGTACTGGAAAGCGTATGGAAAAACCAAAACATTTTTGGGAAACGCTGAGTGACTGGCGCTTGCCAAAACCATCAGAAAGACTTACTCACACAGCCTTCTCGTGTGTTTCCTGCTGTTTTTCTGGGATATTTAATAAAATCTCATCTGTCCTCAGAAGACAGCAGGACTCCAGAGTGCGTGAGGAGCGACGCATCTTTAAAGCGCTTGTAACCGAGTGAGATCAATAGAGTTTGTGTGTAGACTTTATTCACTGCGAGTGAGAGTTTGACGTCGCTCTAAAGTGTTTTTAGGGCAGATTTGACAGCTCTTCAGTCACAATCAAATGGGAGTTCGCTCTTTATTCTCGGAAAGACCCCATTACTCGTTCAAAGCTCGATGAGGTCTGATCCCTAATTCAGTTCAACTTTTCAAAAAATGTTCATTTTCTTTCTCTTTTCATGATTATCTGATTACAGACCGTTGCATTTTTCTGAGGATTTTAGGTTTAAATGTTTTGCTCTACACTAACTCAGATCTATAGAGACACGGGAAGAAATCCCGGTCGGTCAGTGTAAGCCTCGAGTCTCGGCAAGCGTCTCCCCTGTTGTTAGTGCCGTCTCTTTTCCACCTTGCCATTCAGAAAGGATTAAAATTTAACACCGCTCAGGAAACGACTTAGCGAACGGCTTAAAATCAACAAGCCCTCATTAGCCGAGTCTTCTGAGGAATCTGCGTTCCTATTCCAGCCTTGACGTTTACTTCCTAATTGGGTTCGCTTTACATACGAAACCCGCTGAATTTTTAATACACACCAAAAAGAAAAGTTCCACAGACGCCGTCTTCACTGCGTAGCCAGAGATATCCAGCGTGATATCCAGCTCGGGTCTCAGACGCTGAGCTTCTGTGCCGAAAGAGCAGAAAGTTCAAATCTCAGAGAGACATTTTAAAGAATAAGCTTTAACATCCCTTTAAATTTAAGTTTAGGATTATTGACATTTAAGGATTTTATTAAATTAATGGTGTACGGGTAGCAGCACAGTGCAGAGTGAGTCTGTGGTTTCAGTCCTGTTTTTATTTAAAGTCCATAAAATGAAACTAATAATTAAACTGTATTAGAAATAAACTAAATTAGATTGAAGAATGCAGTCAAGTCTTTGATACTATGGTGTAAAAGTACTGCCAAATTTTCATAAAACTCTCGGAAGAAGATTGTCTCAGATTTGCCAGTGTGTTAGTTAGACAGTGTTCAGCTTGGGACTGGTGCTGAAAAGCTGCCATTATCAAAAATGGTGGAGTGGAAAGTACTTTCTTTTTTAAGTGCTGTTTTGTTGTTACAATGACGTACGTTACATGACGAGGCTTACATGGCATAAGTAGCATATCTGGATTGTATTAATATTGCACACATATATACTGATCAGTACTTACTGTGTCAGCAGCAGAGCAGTCTCTGAATCGAACACAGTAGGTACTGAATCAAATGCAACAAATGCAGTAGTTACTAAATCAAATGCATTAGGTACTGAATCAAATGCAGTAGTTACTAAATAAATTGCAGTAGGTACTGAATCAAATGCATTAGGTACTGAATCCAGTGCAGTAGGAACTGAATCATATACATTAAATAATGAATTGGAATGCGGTAGGAAGTTAATTGAATGCATTTGGAACTAAATTGAATTCAGTAGAAACCGAATCGAATGCAGTAGGAACTGAACTGAATACAACAGGAACCAAATCAAATGCAGTATCTACTGAATTAAATGCAGTGGGAACAAAAATGAATGCAGTAGTTACTGAATCGAATGCAGTAGGAACCGAATTAAATGCAGTAGTTACTGAATCGAATGCAGTAGGAACCGAATTAAATGCAGTAGTTACTGAATCGAATGAAGTTGGACGCGAATTGAATGCAGTGAGAACTGAATCGAATGCAGTAGGAACTGAAACAAATGCAGTGAATGCAGGAGAACTGAATCACATGCAGTGGGAATGAAAATAAATGCAGTAGGTACTGAATCAAATGCAGTAGGAAATGAATTGAATGCAGTAGGAACGGAATTAAATGCAGTAGGTATTGAAGTGAATGCAAAAGTAACGGAATCAAATGCATTAGGAACTGAATTAAATGCTGTAGGAACTGAATCTAATGCCGTAGGAACTGAATTGAATGCTCTAGGAACTGAATCAGATGCGGTAGGAACTGAATTGAATGCAGAAGGAACTGAATCAAATGCAGCAGGAACTGAATTGAATGCAGAAGAAACTGAATCTAATGCAGTAGGAACTGAATTGAATTCTCTAGGAACTGAATCAAATGCGGTAGGAACTGAATTGAATGCATTATGAACTGAATCGACTGCAGTAGAAAATTAATCGAATGCAGCAGAAACTGAATCGAATGCAGGAGGAACTGAATCAAATGCAGTAGGAACTGAATCTAATGCATTAGGAACTGAATCAAATGCAGTAGGAACTGAATCTAATGCAGTAGGAACTGAATTGAATGCAGAAGGAACTGGATCAAATGCAGCAGGAACTGAATTGAATGCCGAAGAAACTGAATTGAATTCTCTAGGAACTGAATCAAATGCGGTAGGAACTGAATTGAATGCATTATGAACTGAATCGACTGCAGTAGAAAATTAATCGAATGCAGCAGAAACTGAATCGAATGCAGGAGGAACTGAATCAAATGCAGTAGGAACTGAATCTAATGCATTAGGAACTGAATCAAATGCAGTAGGACCTGAATCTAATGCATTAGGAACTGTATTGAATGCAGTAGTAAGTGAATCAAATGCGGTAGGAACTGAATCAAATGCAGGATCGAGTTAATGTGGGCGTTGGTAAGCCTGCAGTCCTGATTCTTGCTTGTTTGGGATCATGTTTTCCTGTTTATTTTCAACGCAGCTGTCCAGAGTTTTTGAGTGCGACTTGTTAAGCCACAAACGTCTCTGTTTATACGTCTGAGACAGCAGCACCGAATGTGGGATGTGGCTGTGTCTTTCACTCCACATATTATATCTTCCAGACAGAATTTGCTATAGTGTACAAGATCTACCAGCTAACCTCTGAGAAAATCTTTCTATATGTGGATACATTAATATAGTTATTTGATATGTTTTTATCTGGCATCAGGTTTATTCTGCCTATAAAACAGACACAGTGCTAGCACAGCTATAGCTAGAGCTACAGGAACTTCAATGTAATTACTGCCAATAACTACAGTATCATAAATGCTGGAGTAGCACGCCTACCGTAAGAACACTAATAAATATTACAATCAGGCTAATGGAGAAATGATAACGTCCTCTGTTTTGCATTATAAGTTGCAGCAGCTGCTAAAGGGCAAAAAAACATGTTTATCGTCCGGAAAATACAGCATGTGCATTTGAAGATGCACAATTAACTGTAATTACGCCTCAGCGGCTTTTGTTTCTTTGTCTCCCAGCTGAAACTCTTTTGAGAGAAACAAAAGGAGAGTGGAAATGGAGAGAGAGAGAGAGAGAGAGAGAGAGAGAGAGAGAAAGCAATGGAATGGAATGAGAGAAAGAAAGAAGTTTCAGGTTTTGCTTCCAGTTCTAAAAGGTTTGAAGCACTTTTGTTCAGCTTCCAGACATTAAAAACTGTTTCACCGGGTGACTCTTCTGTCTCTTTTTTGTTTTTTAACATGTTGGTGAAGTAAAAAAAAATGTTAAAGAACAGAAAGAAAAAAAAAGATTTCATTTCCATTATTGAGATTAAGGTTAGCGTTAGGGTTTGATGTGGCGTAGCATTAATTAGCTGCATTAATAATTATGTCAATGAAAGGTCCTTACAAGGATAGTAAGGCAAACTTGTGTGTGTGTGTGTGTGTGTGTGTGTGTGTGTGTGTGTGTGTGTGTGTGTGTGTGTGGATTTGTGTTTTGTGTGAACTTCCCCCCCAGAACAGTGCTTCAGGCACCGCTTTCATCTAAGCAGTAACCTGTGGACTGTGTGACTCAAGGCGATGCAATTGCAGCTTTGTCAGAACACTACTAATTAGAAAATTCCTGACCTGGAGCAAAATGTTTAATTATGTGTTGTGTCAACGAGTTTGCAGAGTTAATCCAGCCTGGATACACACTCCGGTGCATGTGACACAAAAACCGACTAACACTAACCTTGTGCTCGAGTAGCCGGTCGAGACGGAGACGACTGATGCTAAATAAAACTCCGGGGCTCAGAAAGAGAACGGGGTGTGTGAGGCTAAATAATGTGACAGAGTGAGGTGAAGAAAATGAGAGAGAGAGAAAGAGAAAGCGCATGAGCTCAGAGGCAGTGATTCTCAGGCGCGAAAGGAAGGAAAGGGTTAAAGAGAAATTGAGCGGGGCTGCTTGGGGGCAGCGGCGCTGCAGAACATGGCAGTGTTCGTGCGAAGGCAAGTCATTTCCCGAAACACTGCAGACACAGCGCCCGAGGCACTGCGAAACCTTTGGAGACCAAAATGGCTTGCAGGAGTTAGAAGTAATAAGGTGTTTTTTTTCCCCTTCGCCTTCTTTCTCCTTGACTGAGATCGTGCGGCGTTGCTATGCATCGCCATGGAGCTCTCTCGCTCACACTGTTTTCTGTTTTATGTGCGGGTATTAAGGCGTGCAGTGAGCGGCCGTTTTGGAGATTTGTTGCTCTTTAGTCGGGGAGCGAATTGAGGTTGTTTGTTTTGAATGTAATTCCTCCATTCATCACAGCACTCAGAATAAGTGCGACTCTCTCCATCCTTACGTCTTTCTCTATTCAGGTTTTTTCTCTCTCAGAAACCCGGGCTCTGTAAATGAAACCAGTCCGTCATACCCACCGCTCCTGCGGCTCGGCTCCTCCCTCACGTGTAATGCAGTGTGTCGTGAGCTTAAATGACTCTCTTATTTACATTCATGAACTTCTCACTTTTTTCTCCCACACACACTTTATAAAATTCCACTGATAGCCTGTAAAATAAGATATTAACAGACGCGCACAGGTTACTCCACACACCGTGGCCTCCTCTCTGACGTGTAGCTCGGTGCACAAAGCCTCGTCTTTTTGTTCTCCACTCCCGTGTTTGTGCTTCTTGGCTTCAAAGAGAGCTCTGGCCTGTAATCCTCTCCGCGTACATCTGCAAATTATTATTCTAATTCTTTATACGTTTATTGGAGCCGAATAAACTCCACATCAAATACATCACTCGGGCGATGTCTCGAAACGCCCCCGGGCCAATCAGCCGACATCTGTTAACTCTTTCCAAAATGTCCTCATCGGCCTTTTCTCCAGGCAGAGAGAGAGAGAGAGGGGGAAAAGAGCAGGCCTCTGGTCTTAATTAATGGCAGGAGTTATTATGGAGGTGGATTTTGGAGAGAGGGGGTCCGGTCCCATGATGCCGTCAGGGTTGCGAGGAGAGTGAGGCAGCATGGAGGTGACCGTGTGCTTCAGCTTTACATCCTCCCACCGCCTCAGGCTGACAAACTCAACCCTCTTCATCTCAAAAACAGATTCTTATTTAGCCGAGTCGAGGTAGCAGGATCAGCACGTCTTTTCTCATTTCGCTGCTAGATCGTGATAACTAACAAGCGATTTAGTCGTCTCCGGAGTGCACTCGCAGCGCAGTGACGTGATTCACTTCCTTCTTTATCTTCCTTTCATGGCTTCTAGTCACTTCTAAGAGCTGTCTTTAAAACTCAAGTATCACACTGAGACTTCTCCAAGCAGACGTACAGCAAGTTTGCACTCTCTAAACGGTCTGCCTTCACTCAGTGACGGTTTAATGTGACGGTGATGTCATGAATCGTCCAAGTTCACTACACTACAGTACTGCTCGCTTTTAACGGTCATGTATGAAGGGTGTGTCGGGTATAAAGTTTGTCTATTATATATTACTCTCTATTTTACGCATTAGTGATGCAGAGGAGTGACGGACTAAACCCATGGATTAAACCCAAACTAAACAAAGTTTACATGTGAGAGTTACTTTTTTGTTGTTATATTCATTCCCGGACTCTGCTCTGTTCTTCGTCCATCGAAGCTCACTTTGTGCACAGGGACATGATCATGCTGGAGCAGCATGGGCTTTTTAGTTCCATTCATTCATTCATTCATTCATTCATTCATTCATTGTCTACCGCTTATCCGATCTATTCTTGGGTCACGGGGAGCCTGTGCCTATCTCAGGCGTCATTGGGCATCAAGGCAGGATACACCCTGGACAGAGTGCCATCCCATCGCAGGACACACACACACTCTCTCATTCACTCACGCAATCACACACACTACCGACAATTTAGAAATGCCAATCAACCTACAATGCATGTCTTTGGACCGGGGGAGGAAACCGGAGTACCCGGAGGAAACCCGCGAGGCACGGGGAGAACATGCAAACTCCACACACACATGGCGGAGGCGGGAATCAAACCCCAAATCCTGGAGGTGTGAGGCAAACGTGCTAACCACCAAGCCACCGTGCCCCCCTTTTTAGTTCCAGTGAAGGAGAAATCTTACTGTCATGACAGTTTAAGGGAAGAATCACATATGAGTCTGATAATCATAAAGTGTGTGTACCTGTCTGTCTTTCTGTCTGTGTCTGTGTTCATCTTGAATAAGTGCTGTATGAAGGAGGCACGTCTGATGCACACCTTAACCATGACGACACCCTTACGTAATGCTAACTAACTAACCCACTTAGCATACTGTTCTGATGAGATCTTCTTTATTATTTTTGAATACATCATCATTGATCTTCTACTATGTTATAACTATCTATCAAGACACTTTTTGTTCACTGCTACTTTGTCCTCCATGATTGTTTTTCTCACTTGTTCCCCAATTTGTGAACTGATCGGTGAGAAGGAAAGGAAGTGTCACTTGATATCATGTGAGAGTTTTCTGAAAAGTTAAATTTTTTTCTGTAGGTTTGTTTCATGTATAAATGTCCAGATGGAGAGACAGAGAGAGAGATAGAGAAAAAGAGAGAGAGAGAGAGAGAGAGAGAGAGAGAGAGTGGAAGAGAGAGAGAGAGAGAGAGAGACAGGCAGTGGGGTGAGACAGACAGACAAAGTAAAAGAAAGCACAAGAGAGATACAGACAGGGGGGAGAGAGAGACAGACGGGGGAGACAAACATACAGACAGAGAAAGAGACAGAGGTGGGGGAGAGAGAAAATGAGACAGATAGACAGACAAACACACACACAGAGAGAGAGAGAGAGAATACATGCAGTGTTAAGCTAATCTACGAAGTGTCCAAAGTGACAAGCTGCACAGTGCATTATGGGTACTATGCATCCCATAGGCTACATCATTATATCCTAATGCAGTGCACTGTGGGATATCAGGCTGATCTTCTACACTGCACTTATAGCTGAAATCTCTGTGCTCTTCCTTGTTCAGAACCTCTGACTACTTCCTGTCCTGGAATCTGACCAATCAGTGTCCTGCTTTCTGATCTAAAAGTTAGTTATAAACTCTCTCTCTCTCTCCGGCCGTGCCGAGAACGGAGATATGTTTGCGGCGTGTTTGTGTGCTTAGTCTTGATAGGGGGTCTCGCTCCACCCCACCCCCCACCGTCACTTCAGCCATTATTTACCCATAATGCTCAGTGCCGGGGCTTTTCCCCCGGTGAGAGCTAAATACCCACACAGGTCTGCGAGCGATGCGCTGCACTAATGTGTTGTTAGCCTGCGTGTGTGAACACATTATGACCAGATTAGTCTTCATCCACACTCACACACCCTGCTCACATCACCTCTCACCATGCTCCTGATGGCCAGCCGTGTGTGTGTAAGTGTGTGTGTGTGTTCACTTGCGAGTGTTTGTGTGCATGTAAGTGTGTGTGTGTGTGTGTGTGTGTGATGTCGTGCGTGTGCGTGTGTGTGTGTGTGTGTTTTCGCTGCCAGCAGGTTGTCAGCAGTGGGTGTGTAGGTGACAACGCCAGCAACAGCAACCTCATACCATTGTGGCCCTCGTGCAGTTGTCTGTGTGTGTGTGTGTGTGTGTGTGTGTGTGTGTGTGTGTGTGTTTCTCTCTCTCTTTTTCATTGCTCTGCTTTCCTATCCATCTATTTTTTCTTTCTATCTTTCTGCCACTCCCTCTCCTCCATCTCTAGAAATCCACAAGCAATCCTTTCTTTCTTTCTTTCTTTCTTTCTTCTTTCTTTCTTTCTTTCTTTCTTTCTTTCTTTCTTTCTTTCTTTCTTTCTTTCTTTCTTTCTTTCTTTCTTTCTTTCTTTCTTTCTTTCTTTCTTTCTTTCTTTCTTTCTTTCTTTCTTTCTTTCTTTCCTTCCTTCCTTCCTCAGCCACTTACAGAGTGTACAGATATATATTTTGATTGTGTGTGTGTGTGTGCTGTAGGATGGATATGTCGTATGACATCATGCCTGCGAGCTGCCATCACAGATAAAATGACAGATGCTGCTTTTGGCCTTGTGGATCTTCTTCTCTATCTTTCTCTCTTTTCCCGTGTTCTCTTTTCCGTGTTTTCTCTCTGTTCAGACTGTACAGAGTCTCGTTGCTTGCATCAGGCTTCTCTTTAGACCTGGAATTAGTGGCATTAGCGAGCAGTCATGCGTGGAGCATCACGCTTCGTTTCCAAGCACATTGAATCTTCAGATGCTCTTTTATTCTCTCAACATGAGCTTGCAAGATGTGGTAGAGAACATGAATGTGTGTGTGTGTGTGTGTGTGTGTGTGTGTGTGTGTGTGTGAGCCTATATTTTGCTCACAGAGTATGTCACACACACACACACACAGTTCTCTCCTGGTGAACGGATGCGTTTGATTGGCCGAGCTGATGATTGGCAGTAATTGCCATGGCAGCAGGCAGACCGGCCTTTCACACGAGGTCATCTCTGATTGGTCTGATGAGGCAGCTGCAGGTGTCCTGCTTTCCCCCCTGAGGGCATCCTGAGCTCTGCCCATCATGCACTCGCTCAGCCTTGACACACACTCCACCTGTGTAAAGCCGAGAGCTCTCTCTCTCTCTCTCTCTCTCTCTCTCTCTCACACACACACTCACACACTCTCTCTCACACACACACACACACACACACACACACACAGTTGCTGCTTTATGAGAACATGAAGGTGGTTGTTATTAGGTCAGTATAAAAAGCCTCGTATGCATTTCAGACCAAAGCCATGGCTTGAACTCTGACCAGAGCCAGATGTTTGCAATCACAGCCCTCGCTGCCTCCATGATCCGTGTTTATGGAGCATAATCCCTCTAATTGTGAGCGAATGGATGGAGGTGGATCAGACATGGCTGCCTCATTCATGCCAAACACTGTGGGTTGTGTTTTTTGCGTTTCTTATGTCTTTCATCTAAAAAAATTTGTTGAAGTCTGATTTTAAATGATTCAAGTCTAAAATAAGAAACTGGATTGTCTTTTTAAATCACTGACTTCTGTGACTAAAACTGAACAGCCATGAAACTTAAAAGACCGTTTGCTTTAAGAACTGGTTTTTCCTCACTGTTGGAAGTCTTAAAAGATATTTTTACTTAAAAAAAAAAAAAAAAAAACAGCTTGAATGAAAGCTTAAAGCAGAGAAGAATTTTATCCTTTATGACTTTTACTGGTTTCTCACATAGTACACTGCTACTGAGTTCTCAACTTCCTCACCGTCACTTCAGTCCAGCTGATTCTCTCTCTCTCTCTCTCTCCCTCTCTCTCTCTCTCTCTCTCTCTCCTCTCTCGCGCTCTCACTCTCGCTCTGTCTCTCTCTCCCCTCTCTCTCTCTCTCTGTCTCTCTCTCGCTCTCTCTCGCTCTCTCTCTCTCTCTCTCTCTCTCTCTCTCTTTTGTCTCTCTCTATCTGTCTCACCCTCTCCCTCTCTCTGTCTCTCTTTCTCTCTCTCTGCCTATAATAATAATAATAATAATAAGAGGAAGAAGAAGAATGTATCAGGTGTGAGAGAGAGTTGCTCATGTCTCTGACTTCGTCCTCACTCTGGTTCTCGGTTCTCTCTGTAGGTGTCGGGGAGCTCTGTGGGTTCTCCTGCCTCATCGTTGTCATCCTCGCGGCAGTTCCACCGGCAGCGAATCACGCGCGTGAACCTCAGGGACTTCATATTCTACCTGGAGCAGGAGCGAGAGACGAGCCGATCTCTCCTGCTCTACCGCGCTCTCCTGAAGTAGCTAACGTCTGCCGTGAGAACACTAACCGAACCCTCACTCAGACTCAAGCAACATGGAATCGGTAGCCAACACGCAGCGACCTCCAGCTTCCTCCTGCAACGTGCCTTCAGCCAGGTTTCAGCTCTCCTGCTCTCCATGTCTGTCACCACCTCACCATCAGTTTATTTATTTATTTCAAATATCAAATGGTGAAAATGTTCACTTTTGTCTTTTAGCATTTTCCACCTCGTTATAGGAAACAAGTAAGATCTTGACTCGAAAGGCTGTGGATTAAGGATGAATTCAGTTCAGTTTCAATACGCGTGTGTGTGTGTGTGTGTGTGTGTGTGTGTGTGTGTGTGTGTGTAAATCTGAGCCTGATCCCCTCTGTGTCTATGAGAACAACAGCGGTGTGTCAGACAGAACGATCTTCAAGACTAAACACCTTGAAGTGAGGTTTTTGTGCAAACTTTATGCAGCTTTATTTGTCCACACTAAAAACCTTCTGCCACTTCACACTTACAAAAAGCCCAAGACAGCATTTATTTATTAACCCCTTCAGACCTGAAATGTGTCTCAGACACAAAATTGACATCAAATAATTGACAAAAAATAATTCTTTTTAACCAAATACACTATGATCATGGATTGAAGATATTTTCAAAATATTGTGTAATATTTCCACAATGCTAAATTTATCATTCTGTACTGACTGTAATAAACTGGCACTGTGCAGCAGGTTGCCATGGTGACAGTGTTGCTTTGCATAGCACTTAGCTAGCATTCTGATGTCTGAGCTACACGTCAGCACCACCAGTCACTGTAAAACAGTTATATTTTTTATTTCAGCTTGTTAATTGCTAAATATGGCTCCAAACAGAACAAAATACTGTTTTATTTTAATAATTTCTTTATTTCAGGCTCGATTGCAAGCCGGATAATTTTTTAAATTGTCTTAAATTCAACGCTAAAAGTTAATCATAGTGCAGGAGAGGAGACCTGAGAGGAAAAAAACACTACTCGTCCAACATACACAAGAATTGCCCTCATGGGATCAATAAAGTCTATCTGTCTGTCTGTCTGTCTGTCTGTCTATCTATCTATCTATCTATCTATTTATCTATCTATCTGCCTGCCTGTCTATCTGTCTATCTATCTGCCTGCCTGTCTATCTGCCTGCCTGTCTATCTATCTATCTATCTATCTATCTATCTATCTATCTATCTATCATTTAACTTGATTCGATTCAGTTCAACGTTACGTCCGAGGTACCAACATTTATGCTTTAGAAGATAAAGCAGCGGTCAGACGCTAGACGAATGTAAAGCGAAGAGGAAAAGATGCAGGACGTGAAAGACGTGAGCTAAACGTGACTCTTAGAGCGCTCACTTTCACTACTTTATCAACGTGACCTGCATTCACAAGCCTCGGATTTGTGAGCCAGAAGAAAGCCAGAAAGCAGCACAGTGGAGTTTATAGTGGGGCAAAAACATGGAGGAAATGTTACTCTCTAACGACTGGCCCATTTACTGAAGCCTTAACCTTTTAACAGCTCTGGTTTCCTTGTGACTGAAACCCGACATGTTGAACACTAACATCTTTCTTTAACTGCCAATCAATAAACTTTATCTATCTATCTATCTATCTATCTATCTATCTATCTATCTATCTATCTATCTATCTATCTATCTATCTATCTATCTATCTATCTATCTATCTATCTATCTATCTATCTATCTATCTATCTAAAAATCTTCCTGAATCATTTGATAACTTTGCACACAAGGTCTGAGGGGGTTAAAAAAAACACCACCACCTATCGACAGACTGCGAAACATTTCAGTGAAACTTTGATGTAAATAGTTTCTCTCCTAACACTTTTAATCAGCATGTGTAAACTTTTCCATTTCACATTTTTTAATCGACATAATATTGAGTGTTCCTTAAAGATGATTCAAGGCAGTGCTACAGTTTTTTGGAACGTACGCAGTGTGTGTGTGTGTGTGTGTGTGTGTGTGTGTGTGTGTGTGTGTGTGTGTGTTTCGCTCAGTCGAAAGGCCAACGCCATTCAGAATACAGCAATACTACACCTCCAGTGAAGCTCTTCGGCTGATTGCTCTGTCTTTCCGTCTGTCGTCACGGTGACGCTCGTGTTTCTAATGTCTGGAACCTCCACAGAGTTAGAATATGACTTCTTTATCGATTGAAGTTTTAAAAAAAAAAAGTATTCGTGTTAACAATTTGGCGACAGCCAGCGAATAAGGCAGCTTCACAAAACGCCTCATGTAGAGAGAAACAGGAGAATAAACACAGAGCGCAGGAGCGAAAAGAGAGATAATTTGACTTCAGAGTAAAGACCTGAGATACGATGAGGACGGCTAGACTGTTAGAAGTCTGTCAGAAAGTACCGAGGTCCAAATAAGAAGTTCAGAAAAGGTTCAATGTTCCATAAAAAATGAGCAAAACTTTGCTAAGTGATAGATTGAGCTTGACGTGTTGCTGTAAGAAGCTATAAGTAAGAAATAAAACACAAAGGGAGAGTGATGTTACAGGAAAATAATCAGTGACACAAAATATTCTTGTTATCACAATGAAGTTGTATTTTTTCCCATGAAGTGTTATTATTCCTCTTATTCAATTCCTCCACAGTAATTAATCATGCCAATTGCGAGGAGTTTGAGTCCAAATCATGTCATTAGTCTGAGCTCAAGTTTGTGGAAGAGGGCGGATAGCGCTGTGACTCCTGCGACTCTGAGCGTGTGACTCCGCCCTGTAGCACGACACGAGCAGGAGTTAGATCAGACGTGATCGGTTGGCTTCACGTGTCTCAGAGGAAGCAGGTGTGAGGCTTCACCCTCTGTCGTAGGATTGGGGACCAAATTAGAGAGAAAATGGAGAAGGAGGAAAAATCAGTTGTTATGTTTAAACAGCTACAAGCATTAATTCCCTGAAAACGCTGAAGTCAGCTTTAACGTGTTCCAGAGTCGGAGTGGTGATGGAATTATTGTGTTGTTTCTGCTGTAATGGAGTCCATCATGCAAAGTGTTAATATTCTTACACGTGATTATCTCCACCTCCTTCAGGAACAGCAGAAAGACTCGAGTTATTATTCAAGACGTCAAAAAAAAGCTAGATTATTCTCCAAACCGGATCAGATCAGCATTTAGCTAAAGGTTCGAGCAGCGAAACGGCCGACCAGATACCGACCCCAGTGCTGAAGGTTTCACTGTGTTTTGTGCGGCTGCTTCCATGCGTCTTTAGTTCCCCGGTGTGATGTCAGTACGTGAATGTGTATTTGTAACTGTACAGTTGTATTATTTTCCACCTCCCTGTGTGAATGTGCACTACAGTGTACCACTGAATGTACACGCTGCACACCGTGCTGTCGCTGAACTCTCACCGTGTCACTTCCTGTCCCAGTTCGGACTCGCCTCGTCCTCTTCCTCGTCAGTGATCCTCTGTCCGAAATCGTAACCTCTCTCTTTTTTTTTTTTTTTATCTTTTTTTTACACTCTATCAACGATGCAGCTACTTTATTCTTCAGAAACACAAACTGGACTGATGATATCAGACGATTCGGCAGCCATTTTGTCTTCTGTTCTAGTGATAATTGAATGCACGCAACTCGACACAACGCTTTTCCTCATCATGAATGCAGTCGATCAGCTGAGACACGTTTGGTGTCTGAGTTTTAACTGTGAGACTAATAAAGAAAGCAGCAGCATTTAGTTTATAGACAGTTTATAGTTTTAGAAATAATCATCATTGTGTCTCTAACAGACCTGCGGATATGTGACACACTGCTGCGTAATAAACATGGGCAAAATGACGTCACACCGAACAAAATCAGATGATTTAGAATAGTTCAGTACAGTAAAAAGCATATTATACTATATGATTATAAAATATTATTATATTTTACACAACTGTGTAGGTTTTGCTCAGCCAAACGTTTCATTCCAACTAGTTAACTACATGCTACATATCTGAAGAATGATCACCTCAGACGTTAAAGCTGTCTTAGCAAATCGACTACATTTACCGTAAGCTAAAAATCACGTGTTTTTTATCTCAGCTGAAGCATTATTATACCATCTGTCCTGGTTCTACAGGTTTAACTGATGATCATGAAGTGATTTAATTCAGCTCTTTTGTTCACACACATATGCACAACCCCAACAACTATAGCTCTTATTATGAGATTTTATTTTGTATATAAAACGTACAGGAGGTCAGTTTGTCGTCTCCACTACAGTTCTGAGATCAGATTCTGACACGATTCGATATTTTTGCTCTTTCTTCCTCGACACGCGACTCGTTTCCTCGCTTCTCTTCTTCCCACGTCCATCCTGATGAGCGTAACACATTTAACAGCGTTAGCGCACTGTCAAGGATGGATGATGTCATCCATGCATTTTTGCTTCCTAAAGTCGAATTTGTCTTCAGAGTTTAGTCCGAAGCTTCCTGAAACTGAATCGCCGACTTCGTTCACACTCGCTCTTTCCGCGTGTCTCAGACTTTCCCACACTTTACCTTCAGTCCGATCCTTTAAAAAAAGAGCGCTTTATTTCTATGCACATGCGATTTTTGTTGTTGTTGTTGTTGTTGTTGCGTCCTAATTTATAATATTTTTTAACAGACAACGTCGGAAACTGTCACTTTTTTCACTTTAATTCACATTTTTAAACAGCACTATTGTTTGATTTGTTTTTATATATAAAATATCTAAAGTTATGTTACTAATGTATTACAGCGATCAGCTGTGTCTGACTCTGCACCTTTGCCAGTATTGTCACTAGCAGTTAAAGGGAAATTTTTATTACTATTTATATTTTGTCCTTTTGTTTGTTTTGTTTTGTTTTGTTGCTGATTGGCATTCACGTCTGCCACATTTCAGGCAACACGGTTTAATCATGAAACACCTTACGAACAAACGCTAGTATTTTAAACAAAGCACAAATAAACCTATTTGTCCAGTTGTTAAGATGATTTTATTAATTATTTTTATGGTTTCTGATATCAAGCAGGACATTTCTACTTCAGCTTTTTAGCCAAAATATTATTATGATTAGTATTAGGAAGGTATTACTGATGTACACAGTTGGGAAATCAATGTTTAAAATGGATGAATAATTTGTAAATATTGTTTACAAAACCATGTGTTTATTAGAACTACATTATTTTTGGTAAAACTCTGTACATATCCTGAAATATTTCCTGTTTGTGTGAAGAAAAAAAAACTTCTGTATTTGTACCTATTTTGTAAAGAAATAAATGAGCTGTTTACTAAACATAACGCCTGCTCTGAGTGAGACGCTGATTGCTTTAAGACTCTTTAAGTCTCTAGAAATGGTTTAGATGATGTGCAGAATGCTGATGTGTCATATGAAGATTCAGTTTGAAGTGTCCTTTGACAATTCAGATTGGAGTGTCCTTTGCAAACGATTCAGTTCAGAGTGTCGTTTGCAAACAATTCGGTTCGGTTTGTTGTTTGCAAACGATTCAGTTTGGATTGTCATTTGCAAACTATTCAGATTGGAGTGTCGTTTGCAAATGATTCACTAAGGAGTGTCATGTGCAAACAATTCGGTTCGGATTGTCGTTTGCAAACGATTCAGTTTGGATTGTCATTTGCAAACTATTCAGATTGGAGTGTCGTTTGCAAATGATTCACTTCGGAGTGTCATTTGCAAACGATTCAGTTCAGAGTGTCGTTTGCAAACGATTCACTTCGGAGTGTCATTTGTAAATGATTCAGTTCAAAGTGTCATTTGCAAACAATTCAGTTCGAATTGTCGCCTTTCCTCTGAAAGACACAAAAAGGAGTTAAGTAGGAGGTCATGTCATACAGCTAAACCCTAATCAAGAAGCACAGTTTGAAGCTTGTACAGCTTGTGCCATCTACAAGTACAAGCTTCTAAATGGCAGACCCTGCACTCTGCCATCTACACCCCTCTACAGTGATGTACTCTGACACCAACAAGGATGGGATATGCAAAGAAAGAATTTCACTGTGCAGTAATGTATATGTGACAAATAAAGACAACTTAACATCACTACACACCACTACACATCACTACACATTACACATCAACATACATCACTACACACCACTACACACCACTACACATCTCTACACACATCACTACACATCACTACACACCACTATACATCACTACACACCAGTACACATCACTACACATCAGCACAAATCACTACACAGACCACTACACATTACTACACATCACTACAAATCACTACACATCAGCACACATCACTACACACCACTACACATCACTACACACCACTACACATCACTACACATCAGCACAAATCATTACACATCACTATACACACCACTACACATCAATACACACCACTACACATCACTACACATCACTACACATCAGCACACATCACTACACACCACTACACATCAGCACACACCACTACACACCACTACACATCAGCACAGACCACTACACATCACTACACATTACTACACATCAGCACACATCACTACACACCACTACACATCAGCACACACCACTACACATCAATACACATCACTACACACACCACTACACACCACTACACATCAGCACACACCACTACACAGACCACTACACATCACTACACATCAGCACACATCACTACACACCACAACACATCACTACACACCACTACACATCACTACACACACCACTACACATCAATACACATCACTACACACCACTACACATCAACACACATTACCACACATGATGATACATCAACACACATCACTACACACACCACTACACAACACTATACATCACTACACATCAGCAAACATCACTACAAATCACTACACACCACTACACATCACCACACACCACTACACACCACTACACATCAATATACACCACTACACACCATTACACATCAGCAAACATCACTACAAATCACTACACACCACTACACATCACCACACACCACTACACACCACTACACACCACTACACACCACTACACACCACTACACATCTCTACACATCACTACACATCAGCACACATCACTACACACCACTACACATCACTACACACACCACTACACACCACTACACATCACTACACACACCACTACACACCACTACACATCAGCACACACCAGCAAACATCACTACACATCACTACACGCACCACTACACACCACTACACATCACTACACATCACTACACACCACTACACATCACTACACATCACTACACACATTACTACACATTACTACACACACCACTACACATCACTACACATCACTACACACACCACTACACATCACTACACACACCACTACACACCACTACACATCACTACACATCACTACACACCACTACACACCACTGCACATCACTACACACATCACTACACATCACTACACACACCACTACACATCACTACACATCACTACACACATCACTACACATCACTACACACACCACTACACACCACTACACATCACTACACATCACTACACACCACTACACACCACTGCACATCACTACACACATCACTACACACACTACACACACCACTACACATCACTACACATCACTACACACACCACTACACATCACTACACACACCACTACACACCACTACACATCACTACACATCACTACACACCACTACACACCACTGCACATCACTACACACATCACTACACATCACTACACACACCACTACACATCACTACACATCACTACACACATCACTACACATCACTACACACACCACTGCACATCACTACACACATCACTACACATCACTACACACACCACTACACATCACTACACATCACTACACACACCACTACACATTACTACACATCACTACACATCACTACACACCACTACACACCACTACACACCACTACACATCACTACACACATCACTACACATCACTACACATCACTAAACATCACTAAACATCACTACACATCACTACACACACCACTACACACCACTACACATCACTACACACACCACTGCACATCACTACACACATCACTACACATCACTACACACACCACTACACATCACTACACATCACTACACACATCACTACATATCACTACACACACCACTGCACATCACTACACACATCACTACACATCACTACACACACCACTACACATCACTACACATCACTACACACACCACTACACATTACTACACATCACTACACATCACTACACATCACTACACACCACTACACATCACTACACACATCACTACACACCACTACACATCACTAAACATCACTACACATCACTACACACACCACTACACATCACGACACACAACTACACAACACTACACATCACTACACACCACTACACACCACTACACACCACTACATATCACTACACACATCACTACACACCACTACACATCACTACACATCACTACACACCACTACACACCACTACACATCACTACACACCACTACACACCACTACACATCACTACACATCACGACACACAACTACACATCACTACACACACCACTACACATTACTACACATCACTACACACCACTACACACCACTACACATCACTACACACATCACTACACACCACTACACATCACTACACATCACTACACACCACTACACATCACTACACACACCACTACACACCACTACACACCACTACACATCACTACACACCACTACACACCACTGCACATCACTACACACATCACTACACATCACTACACACACCACTACACATCACTACACATCACTACACACACCACTACACATTACTACACATCACTACACATCACTACACATCACTACACACCACTACACATCACTACACACCACTACACATCACTACACACACCACTACACATCACTACACACATCACTACACACCACTACACATCACTAAACATCACTACACACCACTACACATCACTACACACCACTACACACCACTACACATCACTACACACATCACTACACACCACTACACATCACTACACATCACTACACACCACTACACATCACTACACACACCACTACACACCACTACACATCACTACACACCACTACACACCACTACACATCACTACACACATCACTACACACCACTACACATCACTACACATCACTACACACCACTACACATCACTACACACACCACTACACACCACTACACACCACTACACATCACGACACATCACTACACACCACTGCACATCACTACACACATCACTACACATCACTACACACACCACTACACATCACTACACATCACTACACATCACTACACACCACTACACATCACTACACACCACTACACATCACTACACACATCACTACACACCACTACACATCACTACACACATCACTACACACCACTACACATCACTAAACATCACTACACACCACTACACATCACTACACACCACTACATACCACTACACATCACTACACACATCACTACACACCACTACACATCACTACACATCACTACACACCACTACACACCACTACACATCACTACACACACCACTACACACCACTACACATCACTACACACCACTACACAGCACTACACATCACTACACATCACGACACACAACTACACAACACTACACATCACTACACACACCACTACACATTACTACACATCACTACACATCACTACACACCACTACACACCACTACACATCACTACACACATCACTACACACCACTACACATCACTACACATCACTACACACCACTACACACATCACTACACACCACTACACATCACTACACATCACTACACACCACTACGCATCACTACACATCACTACACACACCACTACACATCACGACACACAACTACACATCACTAAACATCACTACACACCACTACACACCACTACACATCACTACACACATCACTACACATCACTACACACACCACTACACACCACTACACACCACTACACACCACTACACATCACTACACACACCACTACACACCACTACACACCACTACACATCACTACACATCACTACACACACTACTACACATCACGACACACAACTACACAACACTACACATCACTACACACACCACTACACATTACTACACATCACTACACACCACTACACATCACTACACACATCACTACACACCACTACACATCACTACACATCACTACACACCACTACACATCACTACACATCACTACACACATCACTACACAACACTACACATCACTACACACACCACTACACATTACTACACATCACTACACACCACTACACACCACTACACATCACTACACACATCACTACACACCACTACACATCACTACACATCACTACACACCACTACACACCACTACACATCACTACACACACCACTACACACCACTACACATCACTACATTTACATTTCTGGCATTTGGCAGACGCTCTTATCCAGAGCGACGTACAAAAGTGCTTTAGTTCTCAGTCAATGAATACATTAACACTGGTTCAATAAGACACAAACTTGGGATACCATTAGTCTAAAACTGAGTTGCGTTTTTTTTTGTTTTTTTTTATACAACATAATAAATAAACAGGGAAAAATAAGAGCTAGTTTAAGTACTTCAGGAAGAGGTAAGTCTTCAGTTGCCGTTTGAAGACAGTCAGAGACTCGGCCGTACGGATACCTAGGGGAAGTTTGTTCCATCACCTCGATGCCAGAACAGAGAAGAGTCTAGATGTATAGCTACCTTTTACCCTGAGAGATGGTGGGACCAGTCGAGCAGTGCTAGTGGATCTGAGTGAGCGAGGTGCAGTGCGAGGAGTGACGAGAGCTTTGAGGTAAGATGGCGCTGGTCCATTCTTGGCTTTGTAGGCAAGCATTAGTGTTTTGAATCTGATGTGTGCAGCTACACAGATGTGTGAAGCCAGTGGAGGGAACGCAGCAATGGGGTGGTGTGGGAGAACTTAGGCAGGTTGAAAACAAGTCGTGCAGCTGCATTTTGGATCATTTGCAGTGGGCGAATTGCGTTCAGAGGTAGACCTGCCAGAAGAGAGTTGCAGTAGTCCAATCTCGAAATGACCAGAGACTGAACAAGCACCTGAGTAGCCTGTGTGGACAGAAATGGCCGAATCCTTCTGATATTGTACAGAAGAAACCGACATGAGCGTGTCACATTAGTGACATGGGAGGAAAAGGACAGTTGATTGTCCATGGTTACCCGAAGGTTGTGAGCACTTGTGAGAAGGGGAAATCATGGAGTTGTTCAGAGATATCACAAGGTCTTGGGCTGAGGATGGATCACCTGGGATGATCAGCAGCTCAGTTTTGCTGGGGTTGAGTTTCAGCTGATGAGCCGTCATCCAAGATGAAATGTCCACCAGACACTACACATCACAACACAACACTACTACACACCACTACACATCACTATACGCTACTACACATCACTATACGCTACTACATATCATTACACACCACTACACACATCACTACACATATCACAAATCACTACACACAAGTCTGATCCATGGAGACCCCACCTCGGACTTAAAGGATCTGCTGCTTACGTGCCAGATACCACAACACACCTTTTCAGGGATCTAGTGGAGTCCATGCCTCCATACATTTTCATTTCATTTATTTTATTTATATTTTCAAATACATTTATATATATATATATATATTCATTCATTGTCTAACACTTATCCGATCTACTCTCGGGTCACGGGGAGCCTCATCTCAGGCTTCATTGGGCATCAAGGCAGGATACACCCTAGACAGAGTGCCAACCCATTGCAGGGCACACACACACACTCTCATTCACTCACGCAATCACACACTACAGACAGAGGAAACCGGAGTACCCGGAGGAAACACCTGAGGCACAGGGAGAACATGCAAAGTCCACACACACAAGGCGGAGACTGGAATCAAACCCCCAACCCTGGAGGTGTAAGGCAAACGTGCTAACCACCAAGCCACTGTGTGTATAAATATTTACATTTATTTATATATATATATACATAGAGAGAGAGAGAGAGAGAGAGAGAGAGAGAGAGAGAGAGAGAGAGAGAAATAAATATATATATAGATAGATATAGATATAGATTACTGAATTCATTTTTCAGTTATATTTATTTCTCTTGTAATCTGAAGCAGTCTCTGGCAAAAAAAATTCCTTCGAGATTAATAAAGTTCTCTCATCTCATCTCATCTCATCTCATCTCATCTTTCCCTGAATTTTCCAGAAAAGATGATATTATTGAAATCATGTGAATTGAAGGACGAGTCCAATTAAAAATAAAAAACAAATCATTTGAATTTATTAAAAGAGAGGGTCTGTGGGTTCCTACTGTAGCGATATAAAACACCACAGACACTCAGGCTTTGATTCAGAGTTTTGTTTCAGAATCATTCGTTATTTCATGTCACACGTCAACTTTGTCGCTTGTTTGTATGATATTTTAAAATTATGCTCCAATTTTGCACTTGACTGTAAAGTCACACTGCTTCACTGGGAGTCAGCGTGAGCTGGATGCTGAAGGACGGACTACGAGACACGACTCGGACCTGAGGGAAGATGGATGTTACTGTGTGTCTTGCACGATTTAATTTAATTGCATATTTATTACTTTATTTTTATTTACTTCACTACTATCTCTATCTATATTTTTGGCTTTATTTCCTGGCAGCTGTTTTGCATTTTACAGTGATATTATAACTCTTTATATTATAACTGCATTATAACTGTTTTATTACAACCCCTCTAAAGGTGATTGAGCTTTTTTGTGTGTTTTTTTTCATTTTATTAAAGAAAGAAAGAAAGAAAGAAAGAAGTTGTACTAAATTCACATCCCACCAGCATTAGTGTTAATATGGATGATTTTTTTATTAAAAAACAAAACAAAACTAAACACCACAACTGTAATAAACAATACATTTTTACTTTATTATAGAAAATAGGGAAGAGAATTAAAATCAATGTAAAAAATGTAGAGACACTGTTAATCACATGCCCTTTCAATACCACAGTCTAATTCTTAAAACATTAAATAATAACCAAATTTCAGCTTAGTTTACATTTTTCTTTTCAAATCCGTATGTACAGAACGTATTGCTCGGGTAACGTGGGGTTTTTTCCGTAGTTCTTTGATAAGATGTCTGTCAGTGTCTCAGGTTTCTCTTTACAGGCTGTGTAGGAGAGAAAACTACACTTTTTCGGATACAAGCGACTGTTTAATACCAAAGCCACCAGACTGAACATGGTTTGTCGATCCATCTCATTCGAATCCCGGAGACGAGGACTTTAAAGCGCCAAAGACGAGGTAGGACGACATGATGGCTGTTTTCATGAAACGTCTCAGGATTCCCCAAACAGAGCACGAGCTTCTCCTTAACACGGATGATATCAGGTGGAAGTACCTGCACTGTTCTGTGACGATAAGAGCGTCGACGTGTGAGTCTGTGACGTCAGGACATTTTTGAAAAGCCTCAGAAGCAGCAGAGACTGATACACTGCACACAAAAAAACAGGATTCAAGCCACAAAGTTCTGAAAAGACACTTTTTTATGTGTGTGTGTGTGTGTGTGTGTGTGTGTGTGTGTGTCTTTAGAAGACTTGGTGATTCTTTGGATTTTTTAATAAAATGTCAACATTAATTAACATAAACGATAGTCTTAGATTATGTAATTGATTCTATTTTAAAGCTTAACTTTTTAAAAATGTTCATTTTGTTCAGATTTATTTTACAGACTTTATATTATGATACAGAAGTGTTAATACTTTGCCTCAAAACTCTCCGGCTGAGATGTAGCGCATTGCTGTGGATCATTGTTCCTCGCTGCAGTTACACAACTACACGGCTTCTGCACAGGTTCAGTTTAACCCTTACTCTCCTGTAATATTTAGCACTTGTTAATCAGGTGAAAGACACACGCTAAAGGTTGTTTTTATTTATTTATTTTATTTTTTTTATGAGTGTGTATTATCTAAGAGCTGTTCCTGAATTCTTTAAAGCATCCAAGAACAGAATGTCATTACAAAACCTGAGTCAATTATTTGGAAATGGCTCGGCCCCTTAGTTCCAGTGAAAGGAACTCTTAATGCTTCAGCGTACCAAGACATTTTTGTACAATTTCATGCTCCTTCTGTTGACTATTCCTCTAGAAGCGCATTTGTGAGGTCAGGCACTGATGTTGGACGAGAAGGTCTGGCTCGCAGTCTCCGCTCTAATTCATCCCAAAGGTGTTCTATGGGGTTGAGGTCAGGACCCTGTGCAGGCCAGTCAAGTTCCTCCACACCAAACTCACTCATCCATGTCTTTATGGACCTTGCTTTGCACTAGTGTGCAGTCATGTTGGAACAGGAAGGGAACATCCCCAAACTGTTCCCACAAAGATGGGAGCATGAAATTGTCCAAAATGTCTTGGTATGCTGAAGCATTAAGAGTTCCTTTCACTGGAACTAAGGGGCCGAGCCCAACCCCTGAATTCATTGATTTGGAGGCGTGTCCCAATACTTTTGGCAACATAGTATAATAGCACTAAACTTGTTTACCAGATGTTCAGTTGTCTTTAACAGGAGGTTAATAAAACCATCCTGAATTCTTTCCTTTGATGAAACTTACTGACATATTAAACTTCCTAAATGTTCCAAACCACTGAAACTGGAGACTCCTGAATTGAATTGAAATGAAATGGTTCGGATATTGCTTTAAACCTTGAATAGTTCACAGGTTTCTGTGATTTTTCACTAATTACAAAGTAAAGCCAGTCTGTTTTTAACCCCCGAAACAGTCAGGAGCTGTCGGCGGTCTAGACTTACATTCCTCTCTGTCATTACTACATACCTTTCCTTCAACTTTCACTGTATTTCACTGATAATTCATATCCTTTAAGGTGAAGGACTAAATAATAAACTGGGGCTCGTTTAATTTCTTTTATGTTTCGGTATAAATATGATTTCTTTTATGCAGGTGGTATAATCCTGGGAGAAAAGCGTAATGTTCATGGAGTAATCATTCGCTTAAAATTGTCAGTGTATTACATTTCTGCCATCTGCAGACGCCCTTATCCAGAGCAACATACATTTTTATCTCATTTTGAACAACTGAGCAATTGAGGGTTAAGGGCCTTGCTCAGGGGCCCAACAGGGGCAGCTCAGTGCACCTGACCTCCTGACTTCCCCCAGTGTTAGTTATGAGACTGGTGTAATGAAAAGTCTGGTGTTGAAATATTCTGGATGCTTCTGAGAGAACAGGATCAGGACATTAAACCAACTTTTGTTACAGTTTCTGATACAATCGTGACTAGAGACAGTAGAGATTTGTACGGTGGCTTTAAACTTTGCTCTCTGTGGTGTGTGTGTGTGAGAGAGTGTGTGTGAACTCTAGGGGTCTATTAGGTGGGTCATGATGGTGTGTCACAGTAGGGGGTGTAACATCTCCACTGGCACTGCTGCTCTCAGAGCTGCTCTCTCTCTCACACACACACACACACACCACACACACACACACACACACACACACACACACACACACACACACACACACACACACACACACACACACACCCCTTCGCACATGAAAGGAGTGGTTGACCATTCTGTGTGATGGATGGGATGAGAGGACTGAGTCAACGCTGGATCAGAACAAAGCCTGGCTTGATTAGGCTTCCCTATGGGGGGGCAGCACTCTGCTCCAGGCTAACAGATCCAACACACACACACATACACACACTCACTCCCTCAATCAACTGGCATTTAATCAGCAAATGCAGCAACAAAGCCAACAGATCTGGACTTAATTAAACTAATCAACCTTTTTAATGAACATTTTTTCAGATTTAAGTCTGAAACGAACACACACACACACACACACACACACACACACACACACACACAAATTAGATAATTTCTTCCTTTTTTAATTCGACCAGGCAGATCAAAACAGGGGTGTATTATTGATCAAATAACATTCAGGGTGAAAGAGACACACTCTCACTCTCACACACTCACTCTCTCTCACATATACACACACACACACACACACACACACACACAGAATGGGCGAAGCGGCTGTTTGATGTGAGACGCTGTGGGGAGGATCACACTCTCGGGTAGCTGACCTTAAACTGGCTTGTTTGTTTTGTGCCTCGTGTTTCGGTTGGTCTTTGATGTCACAGTGTGGAGCGGAGCAGTCCTGTGTGTGTTAGACATGTGCTGAACTTCAGTCTCTGCCTCATACCGTCACTAACGTTACGTCTGTTTACAGTCACACTTCTGTTAAAAGTCTGACACAAAACTTTACACTTTAATGGTGCTGTCGTGACTCCAGTGTTCATCCTAACACATCAACCCTCTAGGTCTCGAGCTAGCAAAGTTTTTATTTTTTTACAGAGTGATAGAGTATACATGTTAGTCTAGCTAGCTTGTTTACATTTAACTCTTCAATTACACTGCTCTCTAATGCTAGCCAGACAGGTATACATTAATATCCAAATGTTTGGTGAAAAGTTTTTGGACACTCATCCATCACACTCCTGCGTAGTTCTTCCTCAAACTGCTGGGACAAAATTGGACCCGTGGAGTTAAAATTTCCTTTCAGTGGAACTAAGAGGCTCAAACACTGCACCAGCGTGACAATGCCCCTGTGCACAAAGCCCACAGCTCCATGATAGTGTATATAGATTTATTCATCATTCCATTCATACCACATCACTCTAATCACTGTATTTAACTTTAATTATCGCCATACATACATTACAGCACAGTGGAATTCTTTTCTTTGCATATCCCAGCTGAGGAACTAGGGGTCAGAGCACTAGGGCAGCTATGATGCAGTGCCCTTTGAGCAGAGAGGATTAAGGGCCTTGCTCAGGGGCCCAACAGTGGAGCTCGGCAGTGCTGGGGCTTGAACCCTGATCAACAACCCACAGCTTTAACCACTTGAGCTTCCACTGCCCCACTTAGTGTTAATTGGCTCTATATTACAATTTTATATCAATGACAGTCATAAAAAGCATTTCACCACGTCGTATTGTGTAGGATTGTCTAGTGAGGGAAAAATGATTTGATCCCTTGCTGATTTTGTACGTTTGCCCACTGACAAAGAAATGATCAGTTTATAATTTTAATGGTAGGTTTATTTGAACAGTGAGAGACAGAATTACAACAAAAAAAATCCAGAAAAACACATTTCAAAAAAGTTCTACATTGATTTGCCTTTTAATGAGTGAAATAAGTATTTGATCCCCTATCAATTAGCCAGATTTCTGGCTCCCAGGTGTCTTTTATACAGGTAACAAGCTGAGATTAGGAGCACTCTCTTAAAGGGAATGCTTGTTACCTGTATAAAAGACACCTGTCCATAGAAGCAATCAACCAATCAGATTCCAAACTCCACCACGGCCAAGACCAAAGAGCTGTCCAAGGATGTCAGGGACAAGATTGTAGACCTACAGAAGGCTGGAATGGGCTACAAGACCATCGCCAAGCAGTTTGGTGAGAAGGTGACAACAGTTGGTGTGATTATTCGCAAATGGAAGAAACACAAAATAACTCAATCTCCCTCAGTCTGGGGCTCCATGCAAGATCTCACCTCGTGGAGTTTCAATGATCATGAGCATGTGAGGAATCAGCCCAGAACTACACGGGAGGATCCGGTCAATGATCTCAAGGCAGCTGGGACCATAATCACCAAGAAAACAACTGGTAACACACTACGGCATGAAGGACGGAAATCCTGCAGCGCCCGCAAGGTCCCTCTGCTCAAGAAAGCACATGTACAGACTGGTCTGAAGTTTGCCTATAAACATCTGAATGATTCAGAGGAGAACTGGGTGAAAGTGTTGTGGTCAGATGAGACCAAAATCGAACTCTTTGGCATCAACTCAACTCGCCGTGTTTGGAGGAGGAGGAGGAATACTGCCTATGACCCCAAAAACACCATCCCCAATGTCAGACATGGAGATGGAAACATTATGCTTTGGGGGTGTTTTTCTGCTAAGGGGACAGGACAAATGCACCGCATCAAAGGGGCGATGGACCGGGCCATGAACAGTCAAATCTTGGGTGAGAACCTCCTTCCCTCAGCCAGGGCATTGGTCATGGATGGGTATTCCAGCATGACAATGACCCAAAACACACAGCCAAGGCAACAAAGGAGTGGTTCAAGAAGAAGCACATTAAGGTCCTGGAGTGGCCTAGCCAGTTTCCGGATCATAGTCCCATAGAGAATCTGTGGAGGGAGCTGAAGGTTCGAGTTGTTCGAGTCAGCCTCGAAACCTTAATGACATGGAGAGGATCTGCAAAGAGGAGTGGGACAAAATCCCTCCTGAGATGTGTGCAAACCTGGTGACCAACTACAAGAAACGTCTGACCTCTGTGATTGACAACAAGGGTTTTAGTACAAGTACTAAGTCATGTTTTGCGAAGGGATTAAATAGTTAGTTCACTCATTACAATGCCAATCAATGTAGAACTTTTTTTGAAATGCGTTTTTCTGGATTTTTTGTCGTCGTTATTCTGTCTCTCACTGTTCAAATAAACCTACCATTAAAATTATAGACTGATCATTTCTTTGTCAGTGGGAAAACATACAAAATCAGCAGGGGATCAAATCATTTTTTCCCCTCACTGTATGCGACAAGTAACATCTGAATTTGAACTCGAGTGTCCTGCACACAGCCTTGATTCTGACTCGGACTCAACCCCACTCTAATGCTCTTGTACCTAAATGGATAGAATCCAGCAAAAAGCCTTCCTGGAACTTATTATGACTGTAAATTAGACTAAATCTGGAAAAGGAAGTCCAACAAGCTCATACAGGTGTGATGGTCACAAACTTTTGGTCATATAGTCTTATGTTAATATATAAACAAACTAATAATATTAGGCTAATGAGACCTCCACATCCCCCACACGGTCAGCGAGAAGGACTCAATGAAACACTAGCTGTCCTTCCATCATTCCAAACAGGACAGGCTTTATTTTCAGAGTGCAAAGGCTGCCAAAAATGTGTCTTCATTTTAAATCATTTAAAGGTACAGTCAGCAGTTTGCTCCATCTAGGGCTGATTTAAAACTCAAAGTGCAAACAAATACACCCCTCACTAAAAGCCACACCCCCAAACACAGCACGGTCCTCACTCACTAAGCGCTTCCTACATGGACAAGGTAACACGATTGAGTTGTGCCTCGTTCTGATTGGCTGGATGTTGCTGATCCGCGTCACGTCTTGTTTTTTTTGTCTTGTTTACACACCCTGCTGTGCCACACAGACCGGAGTTTCTCCTCTGAGCAGATCTTTTATTCTTTTATTATTATTAAACAAAACAATCGATCTCACCGTTAGGTCTCATGGGTGGTGAGTGTTTTCAGATCGGGTCGTGAGAAGCGTGTGTACGTCACCATGGTTACATGTCTGACAAACACACTGATGTGATACAGTGAGGAATTCGGCTAACACACTCTACCTTAAAAGAAAAATTTAATTCACCTTAATAACCACAACAATAACGTAATGTATTCACATTTAATGAACACTGGGGCTGCTGAGACTGAGACAGTGAGCCATGCTATGCTAGCGCTGAAAGGCTTCTTGTTCTCGTGATCACTAGCAGGCGTGAGTCAGCCCCGTGTTGGTCTAAGTGCAGATGTATGTTCTCGAGCATTTACGCTTGACTGTCTGACACAATCCTGACTGTTTTCTGATTCAGGTATGATCATGAAAAGGTCAACATGAATGTACAATTTCCACTCCGTGATATCTGTTGATTTGATTTCACCGCTGCTTTCTTTAACACATAACGGCACCTAGCTTATTCTGAATCTGAATGCTCAGCGATATGTCTTGAGAATTGTATTACACACACGCTCTGTGTTACCTGGGCCTGCTGCAGGAAGAGCTTTAGTAATACTTGTGTTTGCTCGCAGCTCTGTTTAAACAAAGCGGCCTTCTCTGGGCTCTGGATGCATTACAGTGCGTGGTGTGTTAACTGTGATGCCTCGGGCTATGAGAGTGTTTTCAGAAAAGCAGTGACTCGCTCTGGCTCTCCGTGTAAGCACGACTTGCATTCATCCTTCATATAACAAAAGAAGCAAAGTAAACAAAGAACATAAAAACCATAGCATTAGGGACTGTATACATCATAGTGGCAGACAAAGAATAAGAAGTATTTTTTTTTTTATATTTTATAAACAACAATAACAGGAAACAATAGTTTTGGCCTGTCCTCAGAGCACTGAGTCTGTTCACTGCACCTTAGCGTTCTCTGTGGTGTCGGTGTGGCACTTTGCCAGCGTTTGGAGGTGGAAAATGGTGGAGGGAGAGAGAGAGAGAGAGAGAGAGAGAGAGAGAGAGAGAGAGAGAGAGAGAGAGAGAGAGAGAGAGAGAGAGAGAGAGAGAGAGAGAGAGAGAGAGAGAGAGAGAGAGAAAAGAGAGAGAGAGAGAGAGAGAGCGGGCATCC
The DNA here is from genome assembly GCA_033459395.1 of Hemibagrus guttatus. Classification (NCBI taxonomy): domain Eukaryota; kingdom Metazoa; phylum Chordata; class Actinopteri; order Siluriformes; family Bagridae; genus Hemibagrus; species Hemibagrus guttatus. Next base: position 5,565,826 of record JAUCMX010000004.1, read on the forward strand.
CTGAATACAACCCACTCTCATGCAGCGTGAAAACAACTCACGCTGCACTGACAGAAGGAGGAGCCTGCGGGAGAAACCAGCTTCTTATTGGCCGGACAGAATGGCATTAATCATCACAAGAGTGAGAAATGCTTCTGTTGTTGTCTTGATTCGGGTTCTTTGGGTAGTTCTTGTGTGCCTTTGCGTGTTTAGAGTCTGTTACATTCCGCTTTAGGTAACAGGTGTATGTCTGTGAGATGTGTGTGTGTGTGTGCGCGCGCGCGTGTGAGAGAGTGTGTGGAACTGAGTGTGTTCAGTCTTTAAGGGCAGTTCAGTCCGTGTCAGTGAGACGAGCTTGTGTCTCTAGTCCAGCGGCTCCTGTTTTATCCTGAGGGGCGTGTTCATGTTTTGGCTCCGCCTGTCCTCACGACACAACACATACTCGCTGAACTGGGAGGAGTCGACTCCGCCCCCGCATGACGCCGCCACGCTGAACCCCTTCTGGAACAGACGCTCCAGCACCTGCAGAGGGGAGGGTGAAGAAAAAAAAATCATATAAATATCATAACAGCTAATATGCGTGTAATGCAAATCTCATTTAGTCTTGCAGTGTTACTGGAATTTTCTGACAAACCCTTCGTATAAGCAATGAAGCTGAAGTGAAAAAAGTGAAACAAGCCGATGGGAAGAACCTCTAATAGGCATCCGAGAGACTCACAGGAAATATGAAACAATATTAGTGTACAATAACATACACAAGCTACAGTTTATTCCTACTTTGACCGACTTTTGTGAACCGTTTCTACTTTTTCCAGAACTTTCTACAGGGACATTAGTCTATGATTTCAATCAGAACCATGCGATGCAACTTTGGACCGTGAGAGAGACGGAAAAAAAAAACCCCTTCTCTTTGGCCGTTTATCATGATTGGTCCCTGGAGTGAGAAACATTACAACTGAAACCACAGCAGAAATGCAACCTTAATCTAAACATATGGAAATATGTTAACATCATGCTCTGTTATCTGTTTTAAACCTTCTCTGAACGTTTGATGGAAAATATAAATACTCGAACGTAATGCAGCAAGCTAATTCTGGAGCGGAGTGCTCGTGTTTGAGCGAATGTTCTGACCTACAAAATGTCCTTTGGCTTTATGTTTGGATTAAATTCTGCCTCCCTTCAAGTCATTCGGGATAAAAGCATCGCAAAAATAAATAAATGTAAATGTTTTGCAGTCTGCTTTGCAAAAAAGAAAAAAAAAAGAAAAGAAAAAGAGAAAAAACTATGCGGCCTGACTTTTTGCTAATTTGATTTATGGAGTGAATGAGTGGAGGGAAGTTGACATGGAACCAGATGAGAATGTGAAGCTTATGAATGATGAAGAGTGAAGGAGTAGGAGTAAATCCCGCAGCATGGAATAAATCCTGCAGCAGATGAACACATTTTCGTACATTGTTCAGCACTGGGAGGTTGTGTTAATGCTGCACAACGCTCACTATTACACAAAGCAGGAAAATGAAGAGGTGTTTGTGCTACTAAAATGCGAAACACAACTTCCTCTTAATTTGGAAAATCCTTAGACCCCATGGGTTTTAGACTTTATTGGGTTATATATTTAATTTTAAATGTTTTTAAATTTTACTTTGTTTGCCATTAATCTACAAACAATAACTCGTAATGGAAACAAGTTTTTAGCGTTATTTTTTTGTTGCAAATTTATTAAAAATCAAAAACTGAAATCTTTTGTGGAGATAACGACTCCGACCCTCAATTTATTACTTTGTTGGAGCAACAATTACAACAATTTTTGCAATCATTACAGAATCTTCCGTTAAGTATTGCACACATGGATTTGTGCAGATTCTCCTGTACTCTGCAGCAGTGTCCTCTCAAGCTTGTTCAGATTAGATGCTGAGAGTCTGTAAACAGGTCTATACACAGACGTTCTGTGGGATTCAGGTCTAGGCAAGGGCTTGGTCCACTCAAGGACATTCAGAGACTCGTCCGGAGACCTGAAGCCACTCCGGCATCGTCTTGGCTGCATGCTTCAGTATGTCATCATGCTGAAAGGTGAAACTTTCTTCAGCCAGTCTCCCTCGTCTCTGCTGCCGAGAAGCACACCCTCACTACGATGCTGCCACCACCATGTTTCAGCATATGGATGGTATAATCCTGCTGATGAGCAGCACCTGGTTTTCCTCACAGTCACGGTGCTTGGAGCTCAGCCCAAAGAGTTCAATTTTGGTCTGCTCAGTCCAGAGAATTATTTCCTCATGCTTTCACATTCTTTTAAGTGCCAGCCAGACTCAGGAGTGGCTCCTGTCTAGCCATAAAGCTCTGATTGATGAAGCATTTCTGAGATGGTTGTTCTAACGGCAGGTTCTCACATCGCTGTGAAGAACTGCACTTTTTGAGGATCACTCTGTTGGAGCAGCTTTTGGGTTCTTGGTCTGCTCTCTGAGCAAGGCTTCAAGCTTGGTTTGGCCAGAGGGGCAGCTAGAAAAAGTATCCTGATGTTCCGAAACATCTTTCATTTCACAAAGATGGAGCCAACTCGGCCCCTGGGGGCATTTAAGGCTTTAGAAATAGTTTAATACCCTTGCCAAGATCTATGTCTTGATTGCTGAGGGCTAAGAAGACTTCTGTGAATTTCATGGCTTGGCTTTGGTCTGACATGCACACACACACACACACACACACACACACACAGGTGTACTCCTTTCTAAATCATATTTAATCACAGGTGAACTCCAGTCAAATTCTAAGGAAATCTCAAGATAATCAAAGCAAACAGGTTTGCCTTCAGCTAAAACTCTGACTGCTAATCGAAATAACTGAGATTTCAGTTTGTTTCAGTTTAAGAAAAAACAAACAAACAAACAAAAAAAAACTGTTTTCATTTTGTCAGTATGGGTTATTGTGTGTAGATCGAAAGCATAATAATGTATCTATTCAAAATGAAATCTATAACACAATAGAAACACATCCCGAACCCACGGCTAGACGTTAATTAGCAATTTATTTGTATATTTTGTGATTTTTTTTTAAGAAGCTACAGTGTCGGGCTGAAAAGTGGTGTTTGATCTGGAGTGGTGTGGAAGCTCTAATCTGGTCCTGTTTCACTGTATAAACGAGACATTAAACGGTTCACTCGTAACAGCTCCAGAGCAAAGTCTTTAACTCTGGAATTGCATTTCCACTTGAGTCAGGAAACAGTAAATGATGAATGATTTCGGCGATCGATTTCTAACCATTTCAGGACCATTAGCATAGGTAGTAAACTTCAGGAGCAGTGAAGATTTGTGGTTTGCATTTACATTACGAGTTTATCTCCATTTGTGATACGGGAATCTCAAGATTATATATACTGTACATATATAATATAATGTATTTGGATTTATTGATGAGCATCCTTACAGATTTAACCCCTACTTATCTTTTCTTTCTTTCTTTCTTTCTTTCTTTCTTTCTTTCTTTCTGTAAAGCATTTCGTGCTACATTTCAGATACATTAAAAGTGTTATATAAATGACACTTATTATTATTGGATTATAATTTCTGCTTTGTTGCGAGTGATGCATGTCTCGCTCGCAGCCATACTCGGCGTATTTTCCCAGCTTCCACGCACGTGATGAAGTGTGTGATAGAGGAAAGGGCATGTTGATTACTGGTGAGCTGACTCGCGTTTGTAGAGCGGCGCAGTTGTGAATTCCTGCTGGATTTGGAGGCAGTTAAAGAACGGATGAGATAAATAAAATAGATGAGGCAAACTAGCCTGCACCGTTACCTTCCGGTAAGGCAATTCCAGCCCTGCGTAGCTCTTACGCAGCACTTCTCAGAAGCACTGCGTTATTATTTACTACGTGACAGATGCAGAATTTCACTTTGGCTGTATGAAGATTAAATTTAAGTTCAGCTCCTTGTTTCTTTGGTGTGAATATTCATCCCTCGCTCTACTCCCTCTTTCGGTCTCTCTCACGATCTTGCTGACAGAGACAGACTCTTTCTCCTTAGCGTGTACACAGCAGCAGACGGTTTTTGCTGCGTTTAAATAGAGCAGTAATGATCCAACCTGCCCAAGCATCATGCTTTCACAAATCTATACACACACACACACACACACACACAACACAAGGAGCAGTAACCATTTCGGAAAAAAAACACACACACACACGCACACACAGCGCTGATCACTCCGGCGCACAAATCTGCCTAATTGTTTTTAGTGTGTGTGGTGCTGGGAACAATTGGTGCCAAGCAGAGATGGAGGCATGCTTCCTCAAAACCAATTACAGAACACAGAATGCAGGCGAGCAAAAGACACAGCTCACAGTCGAGTGAAGGGAAGGCGACGATCGGATACGATGCTACTCTGGGTGTAAATGTAAGATAAAGATTAAATACACACAACAAGAGTGACATGGCACAAATCCGTGACGGATTCAAGTCTCTTTTAGACATGGGTTTAGATTGGATATTGATAACTGATGGCATGAGTGTAATGAGGACAGATTAGAAGGACACACAGCGTCCAGTAGAGAGGAGGACTCAAAAACTCAAGGACTCAAATGAACTCGAAAGACTCCAGAAACGTCCGTAACAGAGGACGGCCAAAATGACACTGTTCTTTACTGACTCTTTTTGACTGTTGTTTTTTTTTTAGAGAGAGAGTTTATTGTAGTTTTACTCACAGGCTGTGTAAGGATCTGACCAAACAAGCAAATTCAGATTCACACACTTTTCCATTTCGGGGCAGGAGCCATGCTGAAATGGAACTTTTCACATTCATGTAAAATTTATATGGTTTTGTGGGAATGATCTGTAGTGTCTCTGTGTGTACTTGGGAATTGTGATAACAAGAAAGTCTGAGTCTACACTAGTCAGGCAATGACATGCTTCCTTCAACACTTTCTGAACACACACACACACACACACACACACACGCACACACGCACACATGCACACACGCACACACGCACACACGCACACACGCACACACGCACACACACAGAGCAATTTAACTATAGTACCAAGGTGAGGAATACAAAAATCTTTTTAAATGCACAGTCATAAAGAAGACATCTTTCAAACTACACACACAGCTGAGAGATACTGTGTGTGTGTGTGTGTGTGTGTGTGTGTGTGTGTGTGTGACATCAATGGGAAGTAGCATGTCCTTTGATACAGCCCACACAATCTCTTTTCCTTCTTTCTCCCACACACACTCAGTCATCGTTCTCATGCACGTACACTCTATGAACAGTTGAGATGTACTATAAGGGAAGACGCCGTGGCCATCCAACACATGTCCCCTTCATACACTCCCCTTGGCTTCTTTTTGGATTTGTGGATTGAGATGTGGCCGTGGAGTCCCTTTAATCAGCAGAGCCACAGCAGCACTGTCTACAGAGGCTTCAGCAAAAGTATTAAAGAGCCGAAGAAAGAGGTGTGTGTGTGTGTGTGTGTGTGTGTGTGTGTGTGTCAGAGCAGAGCCGTCAGGAGGGACATGCTCTCTCTCTCTCTCTAAGGTTGTGTTCCTGTCATGGTGATGGAGGAAAGATCGCATCCTCACTGATCCTTGTGCTCCATCACAGTGATGTATGGAGCTGCTAGTTCGGCTCCAGCTCTGGGACATGGTCTGTGTGGATCTCAGTCCATTCTCACGTTTCCTTTTTCCTTCTTCTCTCAAACTCAATCTCTATTGCTCTTTTTTTCCTCTCTTTCTTTCTCCATCTGTTCTCTCTGCAGATATTCTCACTCAACCTGATTATTATTCCGTCTCTCTGTCACGGTATCTGTCTATCCCCTCTCTCTCTCTCTCTCTCCGCGTATTTCTAGCTCTCTCTGTCCGTCACACTCCGTATGTGTCTTCTCTTAAACTCCATCTTTCATCAGGTTTCTCTCACTGTCTCTTTCTCTCTCGCTCTCTCTCTCTGCATATTTCTCTCTCTCTGTCCATCATACTCCATATGCGTCTTCTCCTTTCTCTCTTTCATCTTTCTCTAGGTTTCTCTCACCCCGCTCTCTCTCTCCCTCTCGGTCGCTTTCTCTCTCTCTCTGCTTATTTCTATCTCTCTGTCCGTCATACTCCATATGTGTCTTCTCTTTCATCTTTCTTTAGGTTTCTTTCACTGTCTCTCTCTCTCTCTCTCCCTCACTGTCCCTCTCTCTCTCTCTCTCTCTCTCCTCATGTTAATATAAGCACTGGGGAGATTCTCAGTTCCAAAGACAAAGTATCCAATCATATTAAACATTAGTGTGGCTTCGAAAGACCTCTCTAAAGTTTTGGCTGGTTCAACACACCCACACCCACCACACACCCACACCCACCACACACCCACAACCACCCACACACACACACACACACAAACTGCATGCAGATGTTGCCATTGTAGGCATATGCTGAAATTAAAATGTCATGATAGCTGCCTTTTTTCTGTTTTCTTTTTTTTTGTCCACTACATGGATACAACTTTTTATTTATTTGTCCTAAACAAGGGCCCTAATTATGCAGGCTGGAATGTAGATGGAAACATTTCACAATACTTAGAAGTATTTCCTTTATTTACTCAGAAACTATAAAACGGATTAGAAACAAAAAATGTATTATTATTAAATAATTAGAACCTTAAGTGTTTCCATGCGCGTGCTATCCGTATCATTTCAATGACTTTAATCCTCCTTCATGATATCTTGCCTTTCTCGCAAGGAATTCCAATCCAAAGTTTCTTTCACAAAAAGAAAAAGGAAAATGATGGATTTAAGGAATACTTTCTTCCGAAAAAAGATCATAAATGTTTTAGTCGTAAAAGAGCTGCTGTTGATCCTGAAATGCAAATTAAAAGTATGTAAGAAATCATTCTCTGAACTTTTCATCCTCTGTGTGTGTGTGTGTGTGTGTGTGTGTGTTCTGTCATTAATGTGAACAGTTTAAAACCTCTGCCTCATCCATTTAAGCAAACTCAAAGACAAAGCAAGAAATGTTTTTTAGCTGATGCGGCCAATTAATTATATTGCACACCATTTAAAAACCTATAAAAGGAGTGTGAAGTGGTTTAGGCTGTTTGAGAAATTGTAAGTATGGTATTAAAAAATGCAATACGTGTGTTTGAGTAGCTCGGGGCGGTGTGCTGCTGGAGTCTTTCTGAAACCGAGAGGAGTGAGGTCTTTAAACGGAGGGCTGTGTAAATTATGCATACCGTTTTTTTCTCGGGTTCTGTTCCTCTGTTTTAAGAAAAAGAACATGTCTGTAAAGCAGGCAAGACAGGAAAACTGGCATTTTGTGTCCTGTGTTTTTGCCTGGTCTAACACGTGTGTGTGTGTGTGTGTGTGTGTGTGTGTGTGTTCGTTGCTAATCTGACGATGTTCCCTGGAGGTGTCCATCTCTCACTCTCACACTAAAAACAGTCAAGAGCTGATCGTGGCAAGGACGGATGGCTGAAGGGTGTGTGTGTGCGCGTGTGTACACACATGGACAAACACACACACACACAGTCTTTCTCTTTCTTTCTCTGTCTCTCTCTCTCACACACACACACACACACAGTCTTTCTCTCTCTCTTTCTCTCTCTCTCTCACACACACACACACACACACACACACACACTTTCTCTCTCCATCTCTCTCTCTCTCACACACACAGTCTTTCCTTCTTTCTTTCTCTCTCTTCTCTCTCTCTCACACACACACACACACACACACACAGTCTTTATTTCTCTCTCTCTCTCTCTCTCTCTCTCTCTCTCTCTCTCTCACCAGCGATTTCCTAAATGTCACAGAATTTCTTCTCACTATATTTCCTGTAGCGCTAGTATCCGACTTGCCGCTGTCTGTTATTTTCTTTCCGGAATCAGTCCAGAGTCAGACTGTAACAATGACTAAATGTACACTATGGCATTTGAAGTTGTAGTGCTGCATGAAAGCTGAAATAATAAACGACAGATTTACACAGGGAGGAAATATTTCTAGGCACAGTTGCAAAACTTAAAATGGAACAAGAACAGACGTGTAGCCTTAACAATAACATAATGGTAGTGCACGCAGCTGGAGGTTCTGAGAAGTGGCAATATCACCATCACTCAGGTGTGAGCGGGATGGAAAATAAAACTCTTTGGTCTAAGCAAGATAAAGCACACTACGCTCCATTTCACGGTTTTCTTTGCCGTGACCTCATTAGACTAATTTCTGCCATCAAAGCTTCTGAAAGGTCTTGTTATTTACTAAAAAAAAATAAAAAATAAACTTCAGTAAACAGGTGTCTGCTTTCTAAACAGAACAGACTTTATCCCAGGAGCACAAACGCTTGCTCAGATACACCACCTGCCCCGATAGCCTCCTCCCATATGGAACATAAGATGTATAGGAGTCCATGAAAACAATATCACGTGTGTTTTATGTTGTATAACTCATCACGGTCACGTGTCTGCTGGTCTGTGAGTAGTTAGCGTGTCTGTGTTACCTGTACAGAGTTGAGTCTGCAGTAGCCGTTGAGAGGGAAGCGGATGACGTGGGTGGGGTCCTGGTTCCAGCCGGCGTTCACCGAGTTGCACATGACGTCTCCGGTCTCAGGGAAGATCTCCTCGATGAGGATCTTCTCCCCGCTGAGCGCGATCCTTTCGCCGAGGTCGGGGGTCACACGCACCACCAGGCACTCGCAGGGCTGAGCCGAGCGCCGCTGATCGCGCTCCTGCTTCCAGCGCTCCAGCTCCTTCAGCATGGGGGTGAGCTGGTAATACCGCGCCTCCTCGTACAGCAGGTTAAAATCCTGCAGAGACGGGGGGGGAAGAGAAACAGATGGGAAAGAAATAAGAATGCCGATCTTTACCCAAAACATATTTGCTTTAAAAAAACAAAAACCACACAACATCTTAATGCATTTTTGATGGATGCCAACATGTCCATGTGAATCTGCTCTAACACTGTTCTGTGCATTCCTGCATCTGAGATATCCCAGGCCCCCCTCCACCTTCACCTCTCCCTCCCTCTCCGTGTCCTCGGGGCATTTAGCCAGGAGTTATTTGCCCCTCCTGCTTCTGTCTTTAATTTCCCATGAGTCCAGATGGCAGCATTCCCGTGCAGTGTCTATGAGCGATGCTGCGGTCTGGAAGAGAGACGTGATCCAGCGAGCGAGTAAATAGAGACAGATAAAGAAAGATATAGAGTAAAAATACAGAAAAACAAAAAGTAATTCGAGTCTAAAACCCATATTTAATTTATTCCTTTTTCTTTTTTTAACACAGGAAAGACTGGATTGGTTGCATTTCTATAAAACTGTGTCTGTAAAACTTCATTAATACTTTTACTAAGCATCACTGGTAAATACCTTTATCGCTGTACATGTTGAATGATAACTTGTTGATTCTGTAACAGGTTAACTAGTTATTTTTAAATAGTAGTAGTTTAATAACTAGTAATGATTTTTCTCCGTAAATATCACGGTGAAATAAAAATGCGTGAAAATGCTTGTTTGAAGCAGGAAGCCTGTTTATTATTTACACTCTCACCTTGTTATCATGAGAGCTGAGGATTCTTCTCTATTTTTATTGGATTTATTCATGATTTCTGAAATACATGTTACAGTTAGATTGCTATAAAAGTGTTAATATTTGTAAGTAGTGAACAGTGGATAAAGGTTAATAGAGAGAGAGAGAGAGAGAGAGAGAGAGAGAGAGAGAGAGAGAGAGGAGAGAGAGAGAGGGGGAGAGAGAGTGGAGAGTGTCCCGCTTGCTTTCCGATCACACAGTGATACTATTTGGAAGTTTTTGGAAAAGGGCATTAAGGGTTTGTGTATATTTCACAAGGACATCATCATCATCATCATCATCATCATCAAAGTTTCCGGAGTCTACATCCACCCCCCCTTTGTCCTCTCTTCCTCTTGTTTTGCCTCGATCTGCATCACTATTCTTAGCAGGAACTACATCAAAGCTGGACAAAAGTAAACGCCAGAGTAAGACGCCACTCTCCAACACAAACCTCGTTACACAGTCGTAACACAACTGCGGGTGTCATGAGGGATGTAAGAATGACTCACAAAGATAATTCCATTCAGGCAGACTGTTGGAGCTCCAACATAATGATGCAGAGAGAGAGAGAGAGAGAGAGAGAGAGAGAGAGAGAGAGAGAGAGAGAGAGAGAGAGAGAGAGAGAGAGGTGCAGACAGGGCACCAGAAAGCAAGACAGAGAACAAGAGAAAACCAAAGGGAGACCGAGAGCCGAGCTGTTATTTCCATGAGATCTTCTGGCAGCATGACGACACTGCAGTAAGCCCTCTGGCTAGAGGAGATTTCAAGTGCGAATCTGTCTTTTACTTTTGTAAATGAGGTAACACCACAGCAATAGTTCCTAAAAAGACGATAACTGTTGCACTATTCATGCACATAAGTTATACTTGGAAAATACTGTTCATATTTTAGTCATAAACTTGAAGCCACTCGTTAACCTCCCCAACACTCCGAGCATCACGCAAATCACTGCTTTCTTACTTCAGCCCGCAAATACTCTTGGCTTTGGGTTACGAAGTTATTCAACGCATACTTCTTACTCTGTTGAGGTGTCTATACACTAAACAGATTTCACTGCATTAACAAAAATCCTCCGTTTTTACACTTCAGTCAGGAAGCTACACAAGACTTACACCATCTCAGTAATTACATTAAGAATTAAAATATTCAACATCTGATTTATAGATAGAAAAAAAAATTTAGAAGTGAGGTAAATGGGACAGGGAGAGAGAAACAAAACAACTGGATTAAAAGAAAGAGAGAGGAGGAGGAGGAGAGAGATGGAATGCAAGGAAAGAGAAAAGTGAGAGAAAAGAGAGTGACCAAGAGAAGTAAGAAGTTGTTCTGTGCCTGAAATAACTACACAATCAAATGATTGGAAAATCTTCACATTTCTACAGGAATCAGTGCTGATGAGATAGAAATACATGCTGCCCATGATGCTTCAGGCGTACGACTACACACTAAGCGAACTGTCTACTGGAAGGAGCAATTTGAGCACGTACAAAAGAACAGAAGTGTTACTTACAAGCTGTGTTCTATTAACCGTTCATGACCAGGCCCTGCGACTAATAACAAACAGATCAGGGTGTGAAAGGAGATGACGAGTTTCTTACTCGCTCCTGCCAAAATATACAGTCAGGGGCTGAGGCGAAAGGTACTCCACCAAGAATTCAACACCACCAGAAGACTCAACCCTGACCCTGGAGGCGGAGCTAAAAGTTTATTGACACTCTGACCTTCACACCCATATGTGATTCTTCCCCAAGCCTGAAGCAGTTGTATGCTGTAGTGTTAAGATTTCCCTTCACCCTAACCTGTTCCAGCATGACAATGCTTTACAAAGCGAGAGCTCCATGAACTCGTGTGTGAAGAACTGGAGTGTCCTGCACAGAGCCCTGACTCTGACCCAACACCTCAGGGATGAACCGGAACTGAAGCCTCCTCAACATCCAAACATCAGTGTCTGATCTCACTAATGCTCTTGTAGCTGAATGAACACAAATCCCCTCAGCCACGCTCCAACATCTAGAGGAAATCCTTCACAGAAGAGAAGAGTGGAGCTGATTATAACAGTAAAGTGAGACTAAATGTGGAATGAGGCGTTCAGGAGTGTTATGATCGGGTGTCTGGAAACGTTTAGTTACAGAGTGAAAATATATGAGCCACCTAATTCTCACTGGATTGGTGAAGAATGTTCACGTCACATTACATGAGTCTTAGCAATAAAGAGAGAATAATGGTGAAATCCATGAGCTCCATTTCACCTACAGCTCCTGGCATCACAGAGATGAATATATCAGGTCACTCACATGTGTGTTATCATGCCTGCACTATGACTTTTTTTAAATGCCTCGAATAGAAGTTGCTTTCGGCTGCTCCCTGTTCGGGGTCACCACAGCGTACCAACTGGTCCGCACAACAACTTGGCACAGGTTTTACGCCGGATGCCCTTCCTGCCACAACCCTCCCATTTTTCCGGGCTTGGGACCGGCACTGCAACCAGTGGCTGGGGTTGGGGCATTGGCTGGGAATCGAACCCGGGCCTTCCGCATGATGGGCGAGCAACCTACCACTGAGCCACCAATGCCCCTTTTAAATGCCTCGAATGATGCTCTTAAATGCACCTCAAACATGTTAAAATGGAGTAAAAAGCCAGCGATGACGCTGCAGATCACGAGCATACAGAGCACTCGTGGAGGATATAATCATACTTTCCATTTGAACGAGAGAGATAAGCACAGCAGACTACATATATACTGGCTTTTGGAGTCAGTGGAACTCGTTGCAAGTTTTCAAACATTACAAATACACTACTGGATGCACGACGTGTTTTAAGAGCATCGCACACACGCTTGAGCTGAAGAATAAAAGACAAGGGATTACAAAACTACTGATTAATAGAGAAATGTCTGTGACAAAGATGGACAAACTTAGACCTGTGAATGGCAGACAAGATGCGTACACTGAGGTCAGGTACTTTTTGTCTTACTTATCTGACCGCTCCATTCAGGCAACTCTGATTGTTAAGTGTTTCATGTTTTTAACACACGATCCTTGATCACTTTTTAACTCGGTGTCTCACATAATAACTGAGATGCTGAGAAGCCGGATCAGTGATGAGAAATGAGTTTAGATAAATGTTATCTCAACTTTTTTAAACAGGTGCTCGTCTCCATTTTTAACTGAGAACATCTACTAGGATTCAAATAGAAATAAAGTGAAACTGGTTCAATAATTTTCAAGAATGACGGTTTAGAAAATATTATTTTCCCTCGTTGGCTCCAATTTAAAGCACAAACAGGTATTTGTAATTTAAAAGGTAGAAATGAAGATTTGAACTGATTAATTTTTTTGTTTGTTTATTTATTTATGCAAAACCATTTCTATTTGCATGCGTCAGAAATGCATCTTTCATATTTCTAGATTTTAGAAATGTACATTCAGCTGGAGAAAGAGGAAACAGTAATACATTATTAATATGAAGAAGTTGCTTTCGGCTGCTCCCTGTTCGGGGTCGCCACAGCGGACCAACTGGTCCGCACAACAACTTGGCAAATGTTTTACGCCGGATGCCCTTCCTGACGCAACCTTCCCATTTTTCCAGGCTTGGGACCGGCACTGCATCCAGTGGCTGGGGTTGAGGCATTGGCTGGGAATCGAACCCGGGCCTTCCGCATGTTAGGCGAGAAACCTAGAAGGCGAGAAGCCTGAGCCAATGCACCTTAATACATTATTAATATATTACTTTATATATATATATATTTTATATAGTAACTGTAAATAACTGCAGTGTAACCCGACCTATATGTTACCTACATAACCACCTCCTAAGTAGATACATATGTGTGTGTGTGTGTGTGTGCAGCATGTAACTTGCCTGTTTATGTAATACTGATATGTCGCAAATAGCAATAATTTAAAAATATTTTTTTTTTAAACACTGGGATTTGCGTGACCTCAAAACTCACCTCAAATCAAACCATATGTATCAGTTGCATATAGTACTTTCTATATTTCTATATTCTATATATATTCTATATTTACTAATTTTATTGTTAATTCTGAAAAAAAAAAATTATCTTGAACTCTCATTCAAAATCAAGGTCTGTGTCTTGCCCTGTTATCTATATTTAAAAATGAGCAGCTATTGGACAGGTTTCATTGGACAGATCTATCTATCTATCTATCTATCTATCTATCTATCTATCTATCTATCTATCTATCTATCTATCTATCTATCTATCTATCTATCTATAATTTTCATACCACTCTCTCTCAGTCAAATGCTTAGCAACCGTCACGATCACAAGCTCTCCAGTGAAACACTTCCGTCTCTACTTCATTCTCACATAAATTCACATCGATCACTTTTTATTTGTTTGGCAAAGAATGACAACAGGTTATATAGATGTCCTGAAGTCTCTACTCACTGCCACACACACATGCACACACAATACTGTGACTGTAGCTGTTGACATGTACACACATTGTATACAGCAACAAAATCTTATTTTACTGATGTTTTGCACTGCGGCAGATGAAATCTGTTCACTGAATTTAAGGAACACATGTCTGCCTGTTCCAGGGTGTGGTACTGATCCCTGAGGCCAAGCGGAGCAGTGATGCCATGCTGATAAGGACACGCAAAAATAATCCCACCAATCTCTGTGTTTCCTCCTTTAGAGGTCATGCTCTCCAACCAGAGTTACAGACAGCATCAGCGTTGGTGTATGAGGTTAAATCAGAGACCGTGTGATTCAGCTCAGTATATGCATCGATATAAAGTTTAAAGGTGGATTTGTATCAGAAAGCTGGAAGTGTAGCTGGATGATTCCGTGCTATTTAATCGTGCCTTTATTCAACACTGATGATATTTTAGACCTGATGTTAAGGCATAAGCGTAGAGTTCGGTTTACATTGAAACACCTGAAAACTATGCTTTTGTGCTTCCTCGCTAAAGCAAGGGTCGGACCAAAACGCGAATAAAATTCACCAACAGACAAATACAACAATTTGCTGAAGGGGAAAGTACGTGGGATGTGAAAGACACGCATTCGCTTCTAGCAGAGCTTACTTTCTGTGTGAACTTAGACCTGTGAATTCACAATCCTCATTCTTCTGTGCCAATAGAAACCAAGTGGGTGGGACTGTAGTGTCTTTGGTTGATAAAAAACTCGCTGTTTTCTTACTGAATCTGGAAAAAAGGCATGCGCTATGGTTTTTCTGGTAAAACTTTTGTTCCCTCTGCCTGACAGGATTTTGTTTTTAGCCACGCTCGTACCTCCTCGAACTACATGCTCGAACCTCTGAAGACATCTGAAACCTCAAATATAAGAAGATATGGACATGCGTATCTGTCTGTGGAAAATAAAAAAAGTTTTAGATTTGCTACAGACTTTCACCATGTTTTGTGCAGGGAATAACATCATGCTGCAAACGTGTGCAAATTTCATTTCAACAATTCTGTTAAGCCTGTAAAAGCCTCCAGAATGCACTTCCATGAGAATGTGTACACTGTGGCATACAGGTACCCCAAACAAACCTGATAACGATTACATCTCCTCAGTTATGCGGATTTTTGATCAATCGTAATGAGTATACATCATCTAGTAAGCTAAAAAGTTAAAGACAGGAACAGAAATAAGCGAGGTAGTAGTGTATAGTAGTGTAGATTCTATTTTCTGTTTCCTCTCCCGAGTGCTTTCTCCGCTAAAATCTGAATGAAGCCACCGTTTTGTCAGCGTCTTGTACTGGACGATGCATACTCTGATTCTGAAGTAGTGTGAAGGCAGCTGTGTGTGAGGCTTGGCCAGGTGGAGCAGTTTCCTCATGCAGAGAGCAATATAGGAGCCAGGTGTGTGCAGCCTTCCTGAGTTAATCTGCGATAACATGGCTCTGCGTGTTTGCCTCTGTGAGTCTGTGTGTGTGTGTGTGTGTGTGAACATGTAAGGGAAAGGTGGAACAAGGGACAGAAATTCAAAAATCAGCAATCTACATTATTCTTTTTACAAAGAAGCGCCATGTTTTAATATCAGAGCACGCTGTTATGAAAGGTCACTGAAACAGACCACGAAACAGCCGCCTTCTTATTTCCTCTAATAAAAACTGCAGATCGACATGAGGGTCACATCTGGAGAGACTGACAGCTGCGTAGGTGTTTTGAACTCTCTCTGATATTAAACAAGATTAAGGTTGATAAATAGTTTCTTGAAAATAGTTAAAACGGCACAGACAAAAAGGACAAACATTTCAAGAGGAAGAAGTTTCAGATGGAATTTAACTGATACGCAGAGGAACGAGTCAAGAGTGAAAATATCAGCTGTGAGGACCTGGTTCAGGTTTCTACATTAAACAAACAATTTGTAAAAGTTATTTTATATAGAACATTATTCTCTATACACGTTTATTTAACTTTTTAAAACATATTTTTTCACCCCATGCCCTGGAGTACATGCTATTCTTCGCCGTCATTCGCAGGTGTGCTTAGGTTTATGAAAAACAAAACAAAAAAAAATATTGACAATGATCTGAATGATTTCTGACTAAACACTGTTTAGTTTTTACCTTGAAATCTTCAGGCAGCAGCAGCTTGCAGGTCCTGAGGAAGCTGAGGATGTAACGGAAAATCTCTCCATCCCGGTCAATGAAATAGTGCTGCTTCAGACTGTCCAGCACGATGGGCTCGGTGCCGTTAAAGAGACGACTGATCCTGAAAATTAAAATGCACACGCACACACACACACACAGGCAAACACGATTAATGGAGTAAGGCTGGCCTTCTTCAAATGCATGAAACAATTACCATTTATTTTTTCCATTTTATTAGCAGCGAGCCAGAAGCGTATTAGCACTCCGGGTTGAAAAGAGCAGCTCAAGGCACAATTCTGGAGTAGAAAGACTTGAAGTATTTCTCCCTTTTTTTGTGGAAAGTATAAGACAATGCTGCATTCTCTGGCAGAGGAAAAGAGGGCCTGGCAGGAGGCTAGGTTTACCGGCTCACTGCTGAGACGTCAGTGAAATGAGTCATGCAAAAATATGCCACACAGTACCACACAGAGCCACAAATGCCACTTCTGATACAGCTGTTTCATGGATGTGTTCTAAATGCAACACAAAATCCACTTGTACACTACCACTATTAGTTATTCCTGCCACTACCACTACCACTATTAGTTATTCCTGCCACTACCACTACCACTATTAGTTATTCTACTTACACTCATACAGTCAGGGGTGTTTAACACAAGCACAAATGGATAAAAGCACACACACACACACACACACACACACACAATAATCCATGCATCTAGTGAAGTCCATAATTATTGGCAAAAAAATATATAGACAATTCTTATGTAAAGAAAGCGGTTTAAAGTAGAAAATTGTAGCAGTGCAACCATGGTTTCAAAAAAATATTGGCACCCTGAAAGTAATATCTGGATGCTGACCGCTGGAGACGTAAAAGAATTAAAGCTGTAAGGAATTCATGATGATCTTCGAAAGAGTCTGGACCACGAGCCTCAAAACAGCGCCAAAGCATCAATCAGTGTATTCTTGCCAAACATAGACATTCGTTTAAAATTCGTTTTGTTTAATGCAAATAGGCTTGAGTATGGTTTCATCTAACCGTAACAAACAATTTCTGATTATAAATCAGAATGTCCAGTTTATGGGCTTCTCTCATAAAGGGATTTGTTCATCCAACATTTCCACATAGCTTTCTGTCAAACCTCAAGACAAATCAGCAAGAACAAACTCTGTCATCACTGGGCTTCTTCTTCGCCTCCCTCATCATCCTCCGAACTGTGCATGCTCTGTTGGGGAAATATTTAATCATTCCAGACATTTTAAAAAGTTTTATTACAGCCCTGATTGTATTTAATGGAATCTTAATGCCAAGTACTAAATTTGAGTTGAACGCTGCTTCCTGCCTGACTTCCAGTCTGAAACCTCTGCTGTCAGTGGAGCCGGTGTTATCGCTGTGCTGATGTAATCTCGGGCCTGGTCAGCTGATTTCAAAAGGAATCGCAGGAGAGTTAGAGCTCTTCCCGTGCGAGTGCTTGTCACAGCTCGTTATGAAGCTAAACAGAGTGCGAGAGAGAGCGAGAGAGAGAAAAAGGAGGAACAAAGGCATCGACGGGAGATTTGATGCACACAGGTGTGTTTGCGCTGAAGCCTAAAGCTCGGAGATGAATGGAATTGAATTTCTATTACGGTCTGTCTCTCTCGCTTTAACGCTTAGCGAGTGTGGGAGGAATTGCACTACAAGGAGTATCTGTCCAATTCAACCGCTTTAAAAACACAAGACGAGTAGTGACCTTATTTTAAAGGTACCCTCCCCTTTTCTTCACAGCTGACAAGGCAAGATTTTGAAGCCAGTAAGAGATACAGCAAGCTTATTGTGCAGATCTCTCTCTCACACACACACACACACACACCACCACTCAGGCTGCTCGTCGGCTTTTTTAAAATTATGTGCAGTGTAAATACATATTTATCTAAGGAGCAGCTAGTATGTACTGTATGTACAGCTCTAGTGTCCACTCCTTAAGGCTGGGCATTACTGTATGGACTCAGTATATGGTCTCTAGTGTTAAGTCTTATGTTCATCCTCTTCTATAAACACTTCACTGTTACTTTTGGCTACTTAGACCTCATTGATGTGATGATACAGTAAAATATCAATACTTTCATAATCTACTTTCTAGTATGTCTTTCAGAGATCACAAGTGAGCACTTTTATTGCATGGACCAAATGTACTGCATAAATATTGCATATTGATTGTACTGGAAGTTGCATTTTTTTTTTCTTTCTTTGTGGAATAATAAAAATACCTATCCTTCGTGCTCCAGTGGTTTAATCCTGAGAGTTCAGGTTACTGTCTCTGTCTCTTCTCGTGTCTGTCCTCTGTGCTCTCTGGTTTCCTCCCACCTCCTCAAAACGTGTCGGTTGGCTATACTGAAATGCCCCAGGGTACTAATGCGTGTGTGCATGTTGCCCAGCCATGAACTGGCATCTATTTAGAGTGTACAGTATTACTGCCTGGAATTTTAATCCTGTGACCCTGAGCAGGATAAAGCGATCAGTGAAGACGAAGATAAATGACGGATAAAGTCAACATTTCATAAAAACTTCAATATGAGACATTTGAATAGTGTTAGGATTATCACACACCCCCTATTACAAAAAAAAAATATCGGTCCACACATACAGTAGATGTGACTGATATGTAATAAAGGATGCTTTTGTCTTAGACATGGGAGTCGTACAATGTGTAATCTTTAGGGAGACTGAGAGACGTGTCTGTGTTTCCTCTTTATCTGTGCGTCTGCCCAGAAAAGCTCTCTGCAGGAGCCGGCCTTTGCTCTTTTCCTCTGTTTCTTTGTATGTGTACACCTCGCCCTCTCACTCCCTCTTTCCTTTCCTTTCCTTTCCTTCATTCACTGCTGCTGTCTCTCTCGCTTGCTCTCCCTGTCCCTTCTTTTTTTTTGCCATCCTCTGGAAATCGATGCAAAACGCTTTATAAAAAACCAATACTCATCTCCCTGTTGTGCCTCGGGTCTTCCTTTCTCATATGCTCTTGCAATTCTTCCAGCTAGAATTTCACCATGCGCCTCCGGGCCAACTCTGTTTTTCATCTCTACTTTTTAAAAAAAAAAAAAAAAAAAAGCAATTAAAATGCTGCCTGTTTTTCTTTCCTTTCCTTTCCTTTCCCTTCCCGCCCTCTCTGTCTCCATGTTTTGCCCTCTCTCTCTCTTTCTCTCTCTCTCTCTCTCCTTTCACTTGTTTGCTGTCTGCTTGTGTACATGTCTATGCATCTTACTTTCTGTGTATCTCTCTCACCTTCACTTCCTTTTACTAAATCAGCACCTCCTGCTCTGAGTATCTGAGAGGGTGGGATTCTCTTTCGCCTTTTTTCTGTCATTGGTGATGGATCAAGCTGTCTCAGAGAGAGAGAGAGAGAGAGAGAGAGAGAGAGATAAAGAAAGAGATATATATATATATATATATATATATATATACACACATATTTAAAAATATATATATATATATATATATATATATATATATATATATATATATATATATATATATATATATATATATATATATATATACACACACACACACACACACACATACACACACATCTCAGTGATGGCACTGATCTGCTGTGAGAGACGAAGAGGTTTGGCGGAACAGACAGTTTGTCCGTATTCGTGTTTGTATGAGGCTTTGTGATTGACTCTGTAGTGCTATTTGCTCACACACACACAAAACAGAAAACAGTCCTTACTATAATCAGACTTTTAATAGCTCTTACCTATCTGATTAGGTTTCACACATAGACACACACACACAGACAAATACACACCCACACACACACACAAAGATTATTAGTCTAAAATCCAAATACCCAAATCAAATAATGTGTGTATGTAAAATCAGTCCATTTCTGCATTAAAGACTTTCTACTCACTAGGTTTTTGGTTAATATGCCTTCTTAGAAAAAAAAATCCACATCAAATATCATTTTTCATACTTTTTAACAATAATTATATTATGTAGATTTGATCTTCAGGTTATGCATATGTACAAGTATGTTTAGAAAATTATATAAATTACAGCTAAATCTGCAAATGTGTTTTCCCCTTTATTTCTAAAAAAAAAAAAAAAAATGTTAAAAACTTGGTGTGTGCTGAGCAAATTTCAATTCTCCATCAGTGAACAGCTGATAACTTTATGTTAAGACTAGAATCAATCTCCAGGTTACACAACTGAACTTTTTGAGCACATGGTCCACAGTTACAGAAGGGAAATGTTTCAGAATCGCATTTTCTGGCGTGATGAGCATGAGGTTCCCTTTAGAGTCTGGTTCCTCTCAAGGTTTCTTCCTCATATTGTCCAGTCACCAGTCACCTCTGGTCAGCTCTAGGTATAGATTTAAAATGTATATCCTGAATTTATAAACATTTGTGAGGATCTCCACTGTAAAAAGCTTTATATATAAATAAAATTGCATTGGATTGAACTGTGGGTTAAAATACTGATCCTGTGATTTTGGGGGGAAAAAACCTTCTATCCAGATAATCAGCCAAATTTGTATAAATGTGTGAAAGTTGGATCTCAATTTGTTCCTTGTGTACTAACTGGGAAAACACAGTCTGTTTACCTCCTGTTGATTTTCAGCTGATTTATTAAACCTCCACACTTCCACCAGGTGATAAACAGATTCACCTCAGGTTCCCTGCATGAGCCGTAGCTTTTCTCCTGAGCGTAATGGATACAGATGTCTTTTCATCATTCAGGCAGGTGACACGAGTCCCACAGTCGGCTAGTGGAGAAATATTACAGCAAACATGAGATGTTAAGAGCGACAGGATAGTGATTTCCATAATCGAGATGTGAACTGTGCAGATGGTTTGACGTGGGTTCGAGATTTCTGTGCTATCTGGCACTTTATAGAATAAATGCAACTCATCTTCAAACCTGTCCAAAAAAGTTTCACACGTTCTGATTGGTCCTTTTTTCCTCCTGTGACCAGTGTTAATAATGTTAATTACTGTGGTCTGTATGCAGTATGTCTGATTATTATTAGCATATGATCCACCTGCTTTCACACATTTACACAGTTTCCACCCGAAACTTCTTTGTCTAGCGATGCAAATTCACTATTAACCTCAGATCTTAGATCAAACTTTTCTCCCCGGAGAGACTGATTGTCTGAATACCCACATGGCTGCGCTGCGCTGAGCGGCGCCTCATGTTCATTAGCTCTGATTCTCTTTAAGCTCCTGTCTGTTGTGTGTAACTGATGCGTGTCAGAAGCGCGAGGCCCGACCCTTCCGGCGCTCTCCATCAATGTTTCATGGCCTCTGTCTCTTCACGCGGCCGCGAGAGAACAAGACGGATGCTGCCCCATTACTTACTGCACTAACTTTCTCTTCCCTCACTGCATTATTAACAGATCAATCTATTAAAAGACATCATCAGCTTAAAAGTCCTTTAACCTTGTTCTTAGCTGTCACCCGCCCCCTTGGCGCTTTCTTTAACCATCTGTGTGCCAGAGCGAGGCTGCAGGAGCAGCGTTTACAGGCGTGCGAGTGTGAAAATGAAAGTACACAATAAACAGAAATAATACCAGTATACCAAATTCAGCATGCTGATTCTTGCAAAAATAGTGCATTTAATCAGCTGAGAAATAAAAACTACAGCAAAATCAAACCAGCTAATTTCTGTGAATTCAATATTATGCTATTTTAGTTATACATTCTATTCGACCTAGAGCAGTGCACATTATTGCCTAGTACGTTTAACATTAACTAAAAATTGCACATCTGGATAGTTATGACATTTCAATCAGAGTCTGAGGGGGAAAAAAGCGTCACAATTAATAATAAGGGAAAAACACAGGAACACACTGAGAACAGGTGCAGATTCAACGAAAGCGGGGTTTTTTTCTTAATAAAGACTGTGACCGGGAACACAGAAAAATCTGACAAAGGGAAAGGTAATAAATAAAAATGAAACTGGCTAGATACAACAAGCCTTCAGCGCTATTCCTCAGGAGTATAAATGAAGCATCATTTGATTTCCTAAAACAGCCTGACAGCAGTCGAAGGAAATACCGGCTCAGTGTCGACTTCCGCCTCATAAACTTTCTATCAGACTCTGGCTACAAAGTTTTCTTGCTAGTTTGCACCTTGAAATTTCAGCAGCTGAATCAATCTGCTTGCTTAAAGATGTGAAGAGCCGCGACAAGCTGTTACGCCGTTTCCTCTTATTTACATATTAATGCTGCATTTGGGTACAATATCTAATCGGAAGTATCATGAACGGTGGCTTGTATGTGGACTTTGGCTTAAATAATGGATGTTATTCCCAACAATTTTCACTACCCTAGCTGTGATTTTAAAAGATTTGCACATTACGTATAATATAATGCAGAACGGTGTGGCGAGAGCCAAACACGATAAAAACAAATATATCATAAAATAATAAAAATAAAAAATTCGTTCCAAAACTACTCTGGAAAAAAAAAAAAGCTAAATAAATCTGCATGTTATCATAGGACGTTTCGGATATTTTATTCAGCCGTATATCTCTCACCGTCTGGCATCAGCTGCTATATGTAATTAAGTGGACCTTTGAATATGATGCAAGTCTTCATATATGGGTAGAAAAATAAGGCTGAGGAGATATAAATGTCTCTAACCCACTGACAGAAAGCGCAACAAAAGTCTCCTGACCATCACATCATATGTGGTTCTTCGCCAAACTGTTGCCACACCAGTGTCTAGAATGTCTTTATAAGCTGTTGTGTTACAATTCCCCTTTTCTGGAATTAAGTAGCCCAAGTTAGTGGCTTCTAAGTTGCATCTCATTATAAGCAATAATTCCAGCTCAGAAGACCTTACAGTTGTATATCTGCCATATCTATGTATGCGAGTGTAATTGGCATGGCCATGTGCCACGCATAATGAGGTGCACAGGAGAGTGCTGTAGCTCCAGTGCGAGTGTTTGTTGGCAGTAATTACCGTACACCACTTGGCATGCGTAATAAGAAAAATGGCAGAGGATCGAGTCAAATCAATTTTTTGTCATCCCATGCATGTACAATGGGATGAAAAACCTTGTGCCTCAAGGACCACGTCTAAGAGAGGAAGAGGACTCGGTGTGTGTGTCAGTGTGTAAATCCGGTAAAATGAGAAATGCGGCACGATAAATAAAATACGGTTATTTAGCGTAAACTACAGTGTGGCTTTAATTAAGTATTTATCATATACAGTGCTGGAATAGTGCATCATTTATTTATTTATCTGTCTGTCTAAGACAGGACAGTGTGTGTAAGTACACAGGATTAAATATCTCCACAGAGCAGTGTGATGAGCTAGAAGATACATTAATAAAGCAAAGCTGAGGAGATTAAATGTCTTACCTGGAGTCAGGGTACTTGGTGAGCGTGGCCAGGCTGCTCGTGTACATGTGCCCCCCCACGTCGATGTGCACGGGAGCGTTGGCTTTGGTGAGCTGGGCAGGCAGCGGGATGCCCTGCGCTGCCAGGGGAGAGACCGGCGAACGGGTCAGAGACAAGCGCGACATGCTTCTTCCTTCCTGGAAACAGACAAACGGGAAAGCCATAGAGAGCAATCTCAGTGTGGATGCTGTGGCACGTTATGATCTCGCAGCTTTTCCGCCTTCCTCGCCCTTTATCAGCTCGCTTCCTCATCTGCCCCGCCGCGTATTTAGCTTACAAATTATTGCCAAGGCTCTAATTAAGTGTGTTTGTGTCGTCTTTTCACTGGCGCAGCCTGGGGGCAGAATGGAAACATGTTTATTAGCGATGCGGAGACACGGACGCTAAGGTGTTTGCCTCTGGGGGAAAGAGACAGAGAGGCAAAGAGAAAAGCTTACGAGTTCCTAATTAAAGGTCGCATGCTAGGTGTTAGACGTGATAGGCTCAGACGCTCTGTGCAACCAATCTGAGAATTTCGAGAAGGAAGGTGGGGGGAGCTGGGGCAGCCTTGCGCATGCATGCATACAAAGCCGTGTTAAAAACCACCTTCTGACATACATTTTCTGCTAATCAGTAAGTAGGAGGAAGTCGAGGAGAAATGAGGCTCTTTGGATCAGTGGATCATGGCGCAAGTTCAAGCGCTTTGACTTATTGATACCATTCAGAACGTCTAGAACGGCTAAAAATATTCACCATCGCAGGCTGTTCTGTCTGTCTGCTGATTCTTGAATCGTTTACTTGATGTCAGATCCACCACCGAGGCTGGAAATTGAAAGTGAAGTGAAGCGCTGGATAGGTGCTTAATAAACATTTCATTCCCTACAGACTGAAACTCTGCGTGTGCAGACGGTCTTGACAAAACTTAACAATTCAGGTTGGGTTCGGAATGACACCTGAACAAACCGTAGAACTGTTTTTAACACCCAATACAGTACTACAACCTTTACACTTCTATTAAAGCCTCAGAATGAGTCTTTCACTTGGCATTAATTGTCTTTCGTTTCTTAAAGGAAATTAAATATCTTCTTCGACGTCTGTATAGGATGGGGTTTAACAAGAAAACGGCTGAGCCGGAACCACGACCCGAATCTGGGATACAAACCGAATCATGAGTTTTGTGTATCGTTCGACCCCCAGGGCAAAGACATGGGACGTGTCTGCTGTCATATCACTAAACTATAATGCAGCACTGCGGTTGTGGGTTGTGTACAGTTGTCCCATTCGATGCTGCGCTCAGCCTTCAGGCACTTCTAGATGGAGGTCATTTTAATCCGGAGAAGCCTGACTGTGGGCCTGTACGGTCGGAGCACAGCAGCTTGGGAGTTTTTGAATCGATGTACGAAGGTGAGGCTTGAAAGTGCGACATAAATTAGCAAAAGGAAAACGATCATTAAGACCTTGGAATACTTGCGTGGAACATAATGAGGATTATTAAGAAAACATATAGACTTTTGTCACACATATGTGCAATAAATAAAGCAATATAACAAAATTATGGTTTTTCTTTTTGACTGATTCTTGTGTGTTTAGCAGAAAAACAGCCCAATATTTATTTGATTTTATTTTGAAAACCACATTTTAACAAATATATATGCTTTGATCCGATCTGTGAAGTAGAAATTTCCTGATATAATTAAATTAAGTCTATTAGTAAACACTGATCAGTGAAACGTCTTTAATCAAAGTTATATAATCTGTATGACTTAACTCGCATGCTGAAAGTCAAGTCTTTGACACTTCTGGATTTTAAGCAGTGAGGTAAAGTGCATCATTGTGAATTGTAACGCAGCAAGTCCTTCCATCTGTTTTTCTACACAAATGCCAGTTTTCCAGGGTGTTGCCTGATGTGCTCTCGGCACGCAGCCTTCAGCAAGACGACTCATTTAATACACGGTCTAGATGAGACGTTCTGTGTGATCGAAGAAAAAAAATATACAGCTATCCTACCTCCCTATATAGCTGGGGGGGGCTGTAACCAAAAAAACCCTGATGTTAATGCTGCACGACTGTGCACTCTCCGTCTCTCTCCTACACAAATGGGAGGAGTGGTGTATATGTGAAGCACTATAAAAACTGGATTACACAAATAAAACACGCCAACCATGATGACCTACCATGATGAAAAAAAAATCAAAATACAATCAAGGTGAGAATAATAACAACAACCAAAAAAAATCACTTGAAAGTCTTGAATTTTTTTTTTAAAATAAATCAGCTCAACATCAGAACCGTGAGAGTATTTAGGTGAGCTTTCTCCACCACACAGGACCTGAAGAACCTGAGGAATAATCTGATCTCTGAGTGACCCTGTACTTCACATGCCTTCATTATCAGCTCTCATTCAACACCAGCTTGTAATAATGATTCATAGCTGAGTCTTATGAATGCTTCTTCAAAGTAGGAACACTATTACTTCCTTTAAATATACATGTATACATCATTTCTTGCTCTAAACAGGGCAGTAAATCTAAAGCAAGATCCAGGTCAGGATTTAAAGCTGGCTTATATAAAGTTCAAAAGAAAATCAACTGGACAATGCCTTAATACCTAGAGAAATACAGCAAATAAACACTGTATAGATAAACTGGACGTTAAAGCGATGGGTTATTAGCCGCATGTCAAAAAGTAAACAATGCATTACGGTTTAAATGAATCCTACCGTCTCGAACATCGTAGTCCACAGGAAATCCTGCTCGATTGGTTTTCCTTAATCGATAAGTTTTTTTTTTTTTTTTTAAATATATGAAACTATTGCGATTCACTTTGATCGATTAAAGCTTTAATAAATCGCACATCTTGTTCAAACCTGATAAAATAAGCAGACAAACCGCATTAAAAAAAACCCCCGATGCCCGATAGATCGATCAGAAACGCTCGCTGTGGCTTTAAAGATCTATAAGCCGGCGTTGCCTTGGTTACGTACAAACCCGCATACTTGCGTACTAAAGAGTATGTCAATAGAGGACGAGGAAAACGCGCACTACCGCACTAAACAGTATGTGAAAATTAGTCCCCACGCCACCGCACTATTTTAAGGCGTTTAGTCCTCGACTTGTTCGCATCAAAGCTGAAAGTGTTGACTTTACAGCGAACAGGAAGCGTCTTACCTTGAAAGAGAAATTTCTAGCTCGGTTTTTTTTCTCTTCTTTTTAAATATATATCTTCTTGCGTCCTGGTAACTTTATCGTTCCGTCGTCCACCGTTTTGTATTTTCAGATACAGGAAAAAATTAAAAATAAATATAGAAATGTCCGGGTCGCTTATACGACGAGGAAGAAAGCCAATAACCCGTCTGCTAGGCTAAATAACAAATAACAGCAGAGCTCAGGAAAAAAAGGAGGAAAAAAAGAAGAAATGTCTCGCTCCAGGCTGCTGAGTCGCCTTTGGGGATGAGGATTATGGCTCCAATTAGCTCAAGCCAAGCTAAAGAGCTTTTTTTTTTTTCTTTTAAAGGCGAAACCGTGATGTTCTCCCTCTTCTGGCTATTGACAACCATTAGCGTTTTGGGTTCATTTTCCCTTCAAAGTAGGAATTCAGCTGAAGTTCTGCTTTAGGATAGTGCAAATCGTGTGTCACGTCGTTCAAGGGGACTTAAAGAGTTGGAGAAAAACAACAACAACAACAACAACAACAACAGATGTATAATCATTGCCGTTTCGTCTGATGTAAGGTTTCCCTCAGGCGGTGTTGCAGCAAGGCAAACCCCCCAAAAATGAGTAAAATCAGGACACTCTTATTTCCCTCTCACTCTTAAGTAGGACGAACTTGTTGATAAAGTGGTTATAATAGAAAAGAGGATTTTTTTTAATGAATATGAAGCTAGATCCTTGAATAGGGTTCATGCGACGATTTTTCCCTTCCGTCTTTTCTTTCTTTCTTTCTCTCTCTCTCTCTCTCTCTCTCTCTCTCTCTCTTTTTATCTCAAACTGTAACGCCAAAATTTCCTGTAGGCCATTAAAACCAAATGACGTCTGTCATGGAAAAGCGCCCTGAAAACGCGCCCGCAGCAAAACGCACCATTTCAATCGGCGCGGGCGAGAGGCTGGATGGAGACGTTCAAACAGCCCTCCGCACCGCCCCTTCCTCACGCACCGCCCCTTCATCACGCACCGCCCCTTCATCACGCCCCCTTTCCCCTTTTCCAGTTGCCCCGCCCCCTTTCCCTTACCCTGATCGAAAAGCTCGTTGAAAAAAGAACTTTACTCTTTTCATACTTTGTTGTTCCCCAAACGGTTCATTTCCGTTGGAACTGAAATACGACACGGATTCATCGAATATCCGTTAAAACAACGCAACCATACTGTTTTAAACACATTTATATAATCAATAATCAGTCTGAATTTGACATTAGCCAGTAGCTACATGTGTGGCTATGAATGAAATCCTGTGCGACGGCTAATAACACGTTAAATGATCAAATCTGTCTCAGTATTAGATCTATTCTGGTTCATTTCTATGCATCCAGTTAGGGTTGCATACTCTAGCTGCTTTGGATAGGTTAGCAGATTATTTATTCATTTGAATGTTTGTTTAATGTGTCTATAAATAATTGTAAATCATTGATGTAACGTCGAGACATGCATAACAACAATTATTGGTGTTTGGCGCCCACTAGTGGACACGATTAGGAAAATGTCCAACTGAAATCTTCTTCTTTCTTGAACTATTGATTAAAATGTTTGGTTTCCAATTTATCTTGGCAAACAAAATTGTACCTTTGCGTATTCCAATAGACTGCATGTTTAATAATATAAAAAACTAATAGATATTCTGTTCAAAATGATACAAAACGTTTTTAGATACACACTAGTGGCTTCATTAAAGATGGTGGATAGTGTTTTAGTATTTAGTGTGCCATCCCTTGTTTCGCAGAACTTCTTGATCAAATCCATGCAAGGAACCAGTTTCTGTAACCTTTGTGGGGGAAGTTTCTTCCAAGGGACGGCTCAAGTAGTTGAGGCTCTGGGTCGTTGACCAGAGAATCAGGGCTCAAGCCCTGGTGCTGCTGGGCTGCCACCATTGGGCCCTTGAGCAAGCCCCTGGCCCACCCTGCTCCAGGGGTGCTGCTTCATGGCTGACCCTGTGCTCTGACCCCAACCCCCAAGGATGTGATGTGTGAAGAAATGAATTTCACTGTGCAGTAATGTATATGTGACACATAAAGACAACTTAAGTTTCAACCAACAAAACTTCCAGTGCATCGAAAAGCTACAATTTTTTTTTCACTTGTATATTACATAGCTGCTCTGAGGCATTGGTGGCTCAGTGGTAGGTTTCTTGCCTATCATGCGAAAGGCCCGGGTTTAATTCCCAGCCAATACCTCAACCCTAGCCACTGGATGCAGTGCCGGTCCCAAGCCCGGAAAAATGGGAGGGTTGCGTCAGGAAGGGCATCCGGCGTAAAACATTTGCCAAGCTGATGTGCGGACCAGTTGGTCCGCTGTGGCGACCCCGAACAGGGAGCAGCCGAAAGCAACTTCTATATTACATAGATGCTCTATAGGGTTCAGGTCAGGGCTCATGTGTGACTATTTCTTCATTTGAATTCTTTGATTTCTGTACATTTTCATCCAAAATTCCTTTGTATACATCTGACTTTATGATGCCATTAACACAATCTCACTAAAATGTAAAACAGCCCCAGCCACCTAGTGCACTTTGGTTGAATTTTTCTCCTGGCTTTGTTTAAACAATTTTTCTAGCATCAGATCCTTCCTCTTCTTCTTGATCCTGTTCTGAATAGTTTGCACACTACGTTTCCCATGTATCTGTTCCCATGTATCTATGTATCTGTTCATTCTCATTCTGTCCAGTCCACTGGTGGTCCTTTTGGATCTGCATTTCTGCCTTTACTTTTTCATTCACAAATCCATTTCTTGGAAGTCCATCACAAAGCTCCTAGCCCTATCTGCTCCAGGGACCATGTATCATGGCTGACTCTGTGCTCTGATACTAACATCCTAAGAAGCTGGCATGTGTAAGGAATGAATGCAGTGAAATTTGTGTTTGTCAGTGTGGCTTAAGTGTCCAAGTACTCATTAAGTCTCCACTCTCTCTGAGTGGTGTCTCTGAGTCTCTAATCAAAGGAGCACATGTTTCTCAGTTAGATTAGTTTTTGCCGCCATCATGTGGCATCACACACTCACCGTGTGAGACTTCTCACCCTATGTAAAGAGCTACAAATTCTGCTTATTTCATTTTTTATAGCGTTTTTTTTTATTGATGTGGAACTGTATAATGTAGTTCCATATTTGTTTATCTCGTGCTTAATGAGTGTTAGCTGCACAGTTAATGTCTAGCACATAAACAGAGGAAGCTGTGGTCTGGGGTAGTGGGTACACAGGTTGAAAAAGTCAGACAGACTGTACATGTGTCTACAAGAAAGAGAGAAAGAACATTCCCTTGAATGCTATACAGTGGGGTGAAAAAGTGTTGGCTCCCTCCCTGATTTCTTTTTTTTTTGCATGTTTGTCACACTTTAATGTTTCAGATAATCAAACACATTTAAATATTAGTCAAAGATAACACAAGTAAACACATCATGCAGTTTTTAAATGAAGGTTTTTATTATTAAGGGAAAACAAAATCCAAAACTACATGGCCCTGTGTGAAAAAGTATTTGCCCCCTAAGCCTAATAACTGGTTGGTCCACCCTTAGCAGCAACAACTGCAATCAAGTGTTTTCCATAACTTGCAATGAGTCTGTTACAGCACTGTGGAGGAATTTTGGCCCACTCATCTTTGCAGAATTGTTGTAATTCAGCCACATTGGAGGGTTTTCGAGCATGAACCACCTTTTTAAGGTCATGCCACAGCATCTCAATGGGATTGAGGTCAGGACTTTGACTAGGCCACTCCAAAGTCTTCATTTTGTTTTTCTTCAGCCATTCAGAGGTGGACTTGCTGGTGTGTTTTGGATCATTGTCCTGCTGCAGAACCCAAGTTCGCTTCAGCTTGAGGTCACAAACAGATGGCCGGACATTCTCCTTCAGGATTTTTTGGTAGACAGCAGAATTCATGGTTCCATTTATCACAGCAAGTCTTCCAGGTTCTGAAGCAGCAAAACAGCCCCAGACCATCACACTACCACCCCCATATTTTACTGTTGGTATGATGTTCTTTTTCTGAAATGCGGTGTTACTTTTACGCCAGACATAATGGGACACAGACAATCCAAAAAGTTCAATCTTTGTCTCGTCAGTCCACAGAGTATTTTCCCAAAAGTCTTGGGGATCATCAAGATGTTTTCTGGCAAAACTGAAACGAGTCTTTATGTTCTTTTTGCTCAGCAGCGGTTTTCATCTTGGAACTCTGCCATGCAAACCATTTTTGCCCAGTCTCTTTCTTATAGTGGAGTCATAAACACTCACCTTAACTGAGGCAAGTGAAGCCTTTGGTGACCTCCTAGATGAGTTGTCGCTGTGCTCTTTGGGTAATTTTGGTCGGCCGGCCACTCCTGGGAAGGTTCTCCACTGTTCCATGCTTTTACCATTTGTAGATAATGGCTCTCACTGTGGTTCGCGGCAGTTCCAAAGCTTTAGAAATGGCTTTATAACCTTTTCCAGACTGATAGATCTCAATTACTTTCTCTCTCATTTGTTTTTGAATTTCTTTGGATCTCGGCATGATGTCTCACTTTTGAGGATCTTTTGGTCTACTTCACTTTGTCAGGCAGGTCCTATTTAAGTGAGTTCTTGATTGCGAACAGGTGTGGCAGTAATCAGGCCTGGGTGTGGCTAGAGAAATTGAACTCAGGTGTGATAAACCACAGCTACGTTTTAACAGGGGGGGCAAACACTTTTTCACACAGGGCCATGTAGTTTTGGATTTTGTTTTCCCTTAATAATAAAAACCTTCATTTAAAAACTGCATGATGTGTTTACTCGTGTTAAAAAGCCAGGATGGATGAGTCAAATCAGGTGTGACGTGCAAGAGCTCCCTGGGACCAGAGCTAACCATGTCATCTGTATAGAAGTGTTTTTGTCTACCTCTACAGGACGTTTTCTGTCATGTTTGTGTATAAGGTGACTGAGGGTTTGTTGGCCCCTCTGCTGCGCTCTTCTGCTATCTTTATTTATTTTTGTCTTTACAATCCATGAATTCATTCTGAAGCACTGAATGAACAGCCCGTGACCCAGGGGACTGCCGTGGATAGAACCATTCGAAGACCATCACGCCATCTTTGAACTGCCGTTCAGCAGGAAGGAATTACTCAGCAGCCTCGGCAGGAAGGAATTACTTATAGACTATAATTATAAGTCATAATTTATATAAATTATATATTCCATATTCCATAAATCAATAAGTCAGTAATGAACTCAGAAACTACACTGACCTATTAGTTCCTTGGTCGCACAATTGCATGTTAATATAAACAGTTGCAGAAAGAAGATTATTTACATTTACATGATTTACTGTCCAGTGTCACCCAAATGAGGATGAGGTTCCCTTCTGAGCCTGGTTCCTCTCAAGGTTTCTTCCTCATATAATTTCAGGGAGTTTTTCCTCACCACCGTCGCCTCAGGCTTGCTCATTAGGGATAATTATTAGGGATAAATAGCAACTTAACTTTGTTCCTATACTTTTGAAAGTTGCTTTGAAACGATGTCCATTGTTAAAAGCGCTTGAATCGAATAGAACAGTGACTAAACACACTAGATGGGTTTAGTGCTCCTACACCATGGTTTTATAAACACTGGTTAAAAAATAATCAGCTAAAATACTGGACACATAACAATGTATTGTAAAAAGTACATCTAGACTAGTGTTAGTAACAGAAATGTGGACGGTTTTAAATATTTATTCAGCTACTGATCATCGTTTGCTCTGCTTTTTTATGTTTCTGTGCACTTTGGTGAGATAGATGCTCTAATACCAACATTATAAAAGTTCCTTAAAAATTCAGTAGAATTTGAGACTCTTTAATGACTTAATTTGAGAACAATGTACTCCTGCCTCTTTTAAGTAATCTATTTTATTTATTTATTCAAGGTTATTATGTTGAGATGGGAATTACTGTGTAGAAAAAGAGAAAAAGTAATGTGTTCGAAAGTGTTTGTGCCACTGGACAATTTCTATCTACTACATTTAATTAAAAAAAAAAAGTTCTTTAAAAATAATGAATGTGGTCTAATCACTGCCCCTGTGTTCCTTTCCTCCATCACTACACAATAAATCTGACCATGCCATTTTAATAGACTGCCTGGTGCTTCCTGTATAACAGAATCAAGGGATAAGTCAAAAAAGGCCAGACAATTTAAAAGAAAATACATAAACATTTATTCAGAGCCACTCATATCATTTCACCACTTATAATAATGTCTTTCTTATTCATGTCCAAATAAGGCAAAGGGCATTTTTATTCTTGTATACTGAGATAAACATTATATACATTAGCATATAGAATATAGATTTTTCTATATATGTTTATGTGTGTGTCTAGAATGGATACTGGACTTGTATTGTTTCACTAAAGTTCACACATAGCTTAGATACTTAAAAAATATTAACAATAATTTTGGATCCTGGTCACATCACTCATAAAACTGTCCAACATTTTATACTGTGTGTATATAATATATACCAGTTGTAGCATACAATACAGTCATATACCATAGGGGTAAGTCACTTTATATCTTTTTCTTATATGTGTTTATTTATTTAGTAATAGAAGAAATACAAATATACAGTAGTTTATTTACACACAGATGCTATAATCAATGCTATGAAATTCAACATATACAATATTCTTATCTTGGATAATTAAATGTCTTGCCTCTGTTCTGCAGAAAAGCTACCGAGGTAAACAATTTTTACGTTTTTGGTCGGAGTTTTTTCCTCATAAACTAAAGATACTCTGGAAGGCAACAAATGGAGCATTTAACGTCTCGCTTTTTATTCAGCTTTCTCCATCATTTTTCCTCAGTAATATATACGACTGCAAGAGAGTGAGGGGAAGATATGAAACCTGAAGGAGGTAAACTGGTGCTCATGCAACAACATCGTAGGTCAGCAGATCAAGCTTCGGTAAAAAGTGGTGTATTTGAAGATACAGTCTAGGTCTAGTCCATACTAATGTAGGTGAATTAGATTAGTGCGTGTGTGTGTGTGTTTTGCCCACACTAGTGTAACGGAGGCCAGCGGTAGGTGCTATGCAGATAAACCTCACTCCCCTGATCCCAAGAGGCGCACTAGTGACTGACGCTAGTGGCTGTAGTCTTTAGCCTCCTTGTTAGTGCGCCTGTCTCCCATGCCAGAGACCTGGGTTCAAGACCCGCTCGGAGCGGGTGCAAGTAGGACCTGGGGTGG
This sequence comes from Hemibagrus guttatus, assembly GCA_033459395.1. NCBI lineage: Eukaryota > Metazoa > Chordata > Actinopteri > Siluriformes > Bagridae > Hemibagrus > Hemibagrus guttatus. The sequence goes on from JAUCMX010000004.1 coordinate 5,599,636, forward strand.
TTATATTGGTGCCCTGACCCGAATGGGAGTGAGGTTTAAGGGGGGTGAGTGTAACGGAGGCCAGCGGTAGGTGCTGTGCAAGTACACCTCACTCCCCTGATCTCAATACTAGTGGCTGCAGTCTTAAGCCTCCTTGTTAGTGAACCTGCCTCCCATACCCGAGACCCACTCAGAGCGGGTGCGAGTAGGACCCAGGGGGATTACACCAGCACACTACTGTTAATCAAAAGAATCCTTTCCAAAATAATAATAATAATAATAATAATAGTAATAATAAAAAAAATTACATGTTGACATGAACATTGGGGTTATGATAAGAATTGTGTAGAAAATTCTGCCAATTTTTTTCTTTAGAATATCATAAATGGACCTTCTTGCATGCCATAGTAATAATAGAAATGATTCTTATTTTTATTTATACAGAAAAAAGCATCACATTGAGTTAAAATTATATCGAAAGGCTAATTTTCAGTGTAGAAACAATGTGGTTTGCACTTTGGAGAGCAAGAATTGTGTTTTGTGTGGTTGAACAAAGAAAGTTTTAGTGTTAATGAAAAACAAAATGAACGAATAAATGTCTTTACTCCTCTTAGTATGGAGTAGACCTTGGATTTCTATCATCCTTCATTCGATCAACCAAAAGATTAAAACCAATTATAAGTGCTAGAAAGGATGAGTAACATGTGAAATATGGTGTTTACCTGTTTTATGAGTTTACATAGCTCATTCCTTGTGAATCTACATCCAAACTCTACCAATCAGCATGAAAAACAAGAAAGAAAACCCTGACTGGGTGACATTTATATCTGACTCACTCTTAACATTGCTACTTAAATTCATACATACATAGTCACAGCAAGGGCTATTAAAAAGTTATAGATTTAATTATAATGCTTATTTTGGATTCTTAAGTAAAAAATGTTGTGGTTAGACTTAGATGTATGATTTCTGGCAGTGGTTTTAGTGGATTTTTAATGCTGTAAGCTTTAAACTTCTTCAAATAAAATTCAAACAGAATAACTTTTAACTTCTTGTTGCAATCCAGCAATTATATCTTGTCCTGAAAATCTCATCGTGCCACGGTGTTTAAATGTTATGAACATTTAAGAAGGGGAGCACGGTGACTTAGTGGTTAGCACGTTTGCCTCACACCTCCAGGGTTGGGGGTTCGATTCCCACCTCCGCCGTGTGTGTGGAGTTTCTTGTGTGCATGTTCTCCCCGTGCCTCGGGGGTTTCCTCCCCTGGTCCAAAGACATGCATTGTAGGTTGATTGGCAGCTCTAAATTGTCTGTGGTGTGTGCCCTGTGATGGGTTGGCACTCTGTCCAGGGTGTATCCTGCCTTGATGCCCAATGACGCCTGAGATAGGCACAGGCTCCCTGTGACCTGAGTATAGATCAGATAAGCAGTTGTCTACTGAATGGATGAACATTTGGTTCTCAAGAATTTGGTTATCTAAAAGAAAACTGAATCCTCATCAAACACTCAATGATCCAGGACTAATGGTGCCATAGGATTTCCAAAAAAAGGAGAAAAAAACTGTTAAAGGAGGAAACATCTTCCTTAACCCTATTCTGATTACACCAATTTTTTATGTTCAGGCTTTTAGGAGCATTTTCTAACTTTCAATAAAGCAGGTGTTAAAGCCTCGTAGGAAATGGTTGCAGGACAGATCGTTCGCTAAATGTGTGGTGGGTGTTGTGGGGGTGCAGTTAAGTACATCAGTGTGTACTTAGTGCTTTAGTGTGGGTTTGCAGTGGGAGGGAAGTATTTAGGGATGAGCTAGAGTAATGGTAATGAGGTAACCGGAGCCCTATCTCATCTATAGTTATATGATATCTGTTTCTCTCGCTTCCTGAGCAGTGATGTGTGTGTGTGTGTGTACAGTAAAGTAAAGAAAACTGAGCAAACTGCAGTGTAATGTGTTTTGTACTATACAACATTTGTACAATTTATCATAATACTTTTTATCCACAAATAAAAAAGCTCACATGTTCTCTTAGGAGAACATGTGAGAACATACATCTCAGATTATTACAGCGAGGTTTCTGGGGAAATCTTTCTTATTGGAAAAACTTGACACATGTGCATTACCTGGAAGTCTTCTTTATAAGGATATTTATTTGAGAGAAATTTGTGCAAACGTTTGTGGCATCACTGCAATCCAAGCATGATCTTCGTGACGATAAAGAGAAACAGTTCGGTTAGTTTGAACTTAGCTTCTTTGAGAGAAATTTGAACAAGCTTTGCTTGTGTATCTCTCGTATCTGTGTAAGATTGCTGGCATTCACACACCTACAGCTACACATAAAGCTATTGTACAAATACATAGAAAAATATATAGTTATCTGAATCACTTTTTTCTTTTTTTCTTTCTTTCTTTTTTTTTTTTTTTTTTTACAATACAATATTATCGTTACATTTTAATACGTGAAAGCATTGTATTTAAATAATATAATCATGAATGTGGGATGTTACATTAAGAGAAGGAAATGATGAGGAATTAAGAGCTTCATAGGCTGAGATTTAGCCAGCAACCATATGCAGCCTGTTTAGAATGCATGACAGAGGACAAAACATCGCATTTAGTATCATTTCTAGTCAATCCTCGCTCTGTTTCAATCCTGATTGGAATGTGTTAAGTGCAAAATTATTGGTGTGACATAACAATGAACTACTACGATGTAATTCTCACACTTTAGTTATTGACAGCTTATACAATAGCAACCATGACGATGCCAACCATCAGTTGATTAGTACACATCATGAAAAGGTTTGGAGTAGTTAAACATCAGATAGTCCATATAGTAAAAGTCATATACCCTCTGCCTGTCTGAGGCACTGAGCTGTGTGAAGTAACGCTGCGTGATGTGTGTGGAAGTCCTCGCAGCTTCTGGGTTTCTGTCCTTGAAAGTAGGGAACGTGAGGTTTTTCGGAGCTCCCGCTCTCCGCAAGAGGAAGTTAGCTTCTTCCTCAATGGTCTCAAATTTGCCGATGAAATCATAATCGAGTAAGCATGGACTGCACAGCTGACTTACAGGCTCCCAGTGGATGTCCATGCCAATGGGACGGTGTACGTCCAGCAGGTAGCGGATAAACTCCTGAAAAGTGACACCGCTTCCCGTCCTGAGTGCTGATTTAGATGCGTTCACCCTGTACTTGGAGATAATGGGCTTGCCAAACACAGGGTGATAGTATGAGTTTGGGCTCTCAAATTTGTCCCTGAATGCCGAAACCAGACGCTCCATTGGCTCCCGAATGAACAGCACCTTGGTGTAGGAACGGAGGCGCTCAGAAACCGCGTGCTGGTCAAGACTGTCCAGTCGGGTTAGGTGGTTGCCGTAGTGGACAGTGTCATGGTTTATCTTGTGTGTGGAGGACGCAACACCAGCTAGCACCATCAGCACTCGCTTCCAATTAGAGCAGCCTGCTTTGGGCACTTCGCAGTAGAGCAACTTGTGCCTGTCCTCTACATAGATGCGAGACACATGGTGTGGCGTTATTGTTCTCGAGATGTTGCTCCGGTATTTGGCACAGACTTCCTTGATCAGCCGGTGACGAGTTTTCTGCATGCGGTAGAAATGCTGCCAGCTCTTGGGTGTAGGATCTGATGATGACGAGGAGTTGGAGAGTGGCCGGATTGCTGCGTTGGTCTTGAGAAGCTTCCGGTGGCGTTTGGTAACACGATGAGAAGTTTGATTTGGTTTGTTCCAATTGAAAGCTGGAAACTGTGTAGTTGAGACATAGTTATCAGCACTCGGTTCATCAGGTCTGGATTGTCTGCCCAAAGGAAGTGAAGCCACTCTGCCTGTATTGTTTTGGTCATGTTGAGCACACAGCTCCTGCAAAGGAAAACAGCAGAAGAATATGGGTTTGAAGTTATTCATGTATATAAAGCTATTACAATATTATATTGTGGCATTGTAAACTTTTTTAAATGCACTTGTTTATACTAGAACTGTTATGCTATATCATATAACCATGTATACAGCCCCTAACTTATATATATATATATATATATATATATATATATATATATATATATATATATATATATATATATATATATATATATATGAATGTAATTATAGATAGAAATTAAATTAAATACCACAATATAATGATAATGCACAACATGAATAATAATAATAACCTGCTGTTCTTTCATCAGCCACATGATGGTGGACTTTCCTCACCTGTCACACAAAACATTCTACCATTTACTTGGTACAATCCAGCTGTGTACTACCCAATACTAATGGCATTACAGCACATGGGAACACCCTGCTGTTCACCAGATATTATTAAGGTCACTAATAATCTCCATCTGTCTCATTTTATCTTCCTCGTACAGCCATTGTTCCATCTGATATACTTCCATATTCACTGTGAGACCATTACTTTGTTAAACGATTCCTACTTTAGACTTTGGATTTCTTTTGATTACCTCAGATTTATCAGTCTCCCATGTTGCCTGAGTTACTTGTCTTTAATCATAGAAATTGTACCTTGCCTTTTGGATTTGTCATTTGCACATCCTTTTACCTTGTCAAACAAACTACACTGCCCATAGATCCACACAATTTTGTTTAGTCTGTCTTGGGAGGATTTTCTTAAACAGGGGCTCTAGCAAAGGTTCCTGACCTACAGTACAGTGGTGTTAGGATGTTGGTTCTTGAAGTCCTGATCACAGCATGAACAGTTTGCAATTCAGTTCATTTGTATAGTGCTTGGGGGGCACAGTGGCTTAGTGGCTTAGTGGTTAGCATGTTTGCCTCACACCTCCAGGGTTAGGGGTTCGATTCCCGCCTCTGCCGTGTGTGTGTGTGTGTGTGTGTGTGATGTTCTCCCTGTCTCGAGGGGTTTCATCTGGGTACTCCGATTTCCTCCCCCCATCCAAAGACATGCATTGTAGGTTGATTGGCATCTCCAAATTGTCTGTAGTGTGAGAATGTGTGTTTGTGCCCTGCGATGGGTTGGCCCTCCATCCAGGGTGTATCCTGCCTTGATGCCTGAGATAGGGACTGAATGAATAGTGCTTTTGACAATGGACATTGTCTCAAAGGAGCTTTACAGAAGTATAGAAAAAAGAATAAAAATGATAAAGTTTAAAATTAAGTATTCATTAAAACAACTATTTATCCCTAATGAACAAGCCTGAGGCAAGGAAAAACTCCCTGAGATGATATGAGGAAGAAACCTTAAGAGGAACCAGACTCAGAAGGGAACCTTATAGGGAACCTTATCCTCATTTGGGTGACACTGGAAAGTAAATAATGTCCTTTCTACAGCATGGATGTTCACTGCCACTGAGGAATTCCTAAAAGATTCCTAATAGCAGTCAAGGAATTTTCCTAGGCCTTTGGTTTAACTAGTCAAGCATATGTGAAGCAAACATGATAGAAAGCAATAAAACAATAATCATCAAATAAGCAACAGGCTAAAGTCACCCACACATTTTATTATTATTTCTTATTCATTTCAAGTGCTTTGAGACACATTTATGTCAGCTTTACTATATTTACAGCATTCCAGTGACTCAAATGCATACAGCAAGTTGACTGTGTCTCGTCTCTTTAAACACCATGGAAGATTCCAGAAATTGCTGCAATAACTTTTAAATTCTTCTGACTGGCCAGTTGGCATTATTAGTAATTAATTGGAAGTGCACCAGTGGCTGTATGTAAATGCCAGTGCCTTGATACAATAGGAAGAAATCCAGATAACGTAGCCAAGAGCTCAAAAACTAAATTTGAGGACTTCCACAATTTTGATTCCTCTGTAGAAAAACTGGGAGAATCCACACAAACAGTTGTATACTAAATGTATACTAAAGGAGCGAGTTAAATATGAATGCACTTTACTCTGAAAGGTTCACCTGGACCCTAAGACAACATGTTGAAGATCATGCACCAAAAAAAAAATGAACATTCATCATTCCTATGAGTCCTACATTGCCAAGGCAAATAAAGAGCCTTTAATCCAAGACTAATGTAACAAAAAACAATAAGAAGTTTGCAGATGATCAACAGGACAGAGACCGAGCCTTTTGGAGGATTGTTTTCTGGTCAGATGAAAGAAAAATATAATTGTTCTGAGGAAAAAGGTCAAAATTTGATCTGAATCACACCATCCCAACTCTGAAGCACACTGGTGGCAGCATCATGTTTTCAGAAAATAGATGGCAACAAGACAACATCAGGAAGGATGGTTATCTAGAAATACTGAGGAAAGTCCTCAGCCAGAAAGTTAAGCTGTACACTGATCCTAGACATCTCTGAAATAAAATGGCTTAAAGATAACAAAGTGAAAGTACTGGAGTGAAAGCCCTGACCTGAATCCCATAGAAAATTTGTTGGCAAAACATGTCTGAGCCAGGAGGAATTAAAGATTAGTGCTTAACTACTTAACAAATGCTTAAATACTAGCAAAGCTTATGTCAAATTCTGATGCACTTAATTCCTAATATTATAATAAAAGCTAAAAATAAACTGCCTTTTAAGTATTATTGTGAAATTACCTCTAAAACCCTAGACACAGGAAATGCATGCTAATATGGAATAGGTGAAAAATGTATTTGTTAACATTATAGAACGCTTTATTTAGGTTATTTTCTCACCTCTCTCATCTGCCATGTCAAGCCATTGAAATTGACCCCTGGAAGAGAGCAAGACAAGACAGTGGGTTATTAATCAGCATGCTACCCGCATCATGACATCAGATTTTTACAAAGGAATGACACAAAGTCTTTGATCGTTTTGATGTGTGGGGGCAAGACAAGACATTTCGAGCTGAAAACTGCAGGCATTAAATTATACCTATAAAGAGGCAACATGGGAATGTGTCTTAAACCTCCAGCCTAGAAAATAACCTCTCTTCTGTCTGTCACTGAAACGAGTGATATGGAAGATTATAATGCTTGAGAACCTGACCAGGCATTCCTCCGCAGTGGCTCCTTCTTCATGAAAAACAAAGATGAGGAAGAGATCTGAACACTGTTACTGTGAAATATCCCTACAGCTAGATTCATGTAGTGTGAACAACCTTATATGAATCAGAAAAGGGGCATCATCTCTCATCTTCAAGTCGCTGTAATTATGTAATCATGTTACATGGACTGGCCAATTCCCCTGTTTTTAATTCAGGTTTAAGGAGCATTCAGAGAACACAGCAACCCAAGGGTAAGGTTTGTACTTGAACTTTTATTTTAGCATAAATACAAGTTATATAACAAGGTTCATGTGCCTGATCATCTCTTATACCTCTTGGTCTCTCTACAAGCACTCCTCTTACTGTACCCCTGCCGTGAACCCATGCTCCAACCTGCTACAGCTTGATATCTGCAATTTTGAACTTTTGCCTTTATGAGAATGTGGATTAGCATAATAAAAATACAGAATATCCATTCAGCTGATGCTACTTAACTTGCAAAGGAATAATACAAAAAGAAAGAAAGAAAGACGTCTCTTTTTGTGTGATGAAACTAGTTTGTTTGAATATAAGCTACAGATCAGGGAAAAAGTGCACCTGTTTTCCTAACAGCTTGACTTTAAATAAATAGAGCTGATATCCTTCGACATTTATTTACATTTTCTAATAAAAGAATCTTTTTTTCGTACATAATCTCTTAGATAAACCTTTCTCAGGAATAATCAGCTTCTGTTCTATATTTAAGTGATACAGTTATCACATTGAATAAACAGAAAAGGTTATAAAACTCTGCCGTTCCACTGCTACTGTATTTTCATACACCTTCTTCTTGGAGATTTGAGGTAAGAACACCAACTTTACTGACACATCTAATGAATTTATTTGTGTTACATTTACAATAGTCATAGTTATTTCTTAGATCACACATTTTCCCCTCCATTATGCATGGCCTTAATTTGATGCAGTGCTTTTAACAACAGACACAGGCACAAATCAGCTTTACAGCAATCCAGACGTGAATTTCGATCCCTAATGAAGAAGCCAGAAGTAACAGTGATAATGAAAAACACCCTGAGAGACGACTGAAGAGTTTTGAGAAGAACCCATCTTCAAATTAAATAGGATTACACTTCAAAACTTGCTAGAAAAATGGGCTATGCTTAACAGGTCCTTTGTATTTCCTGTGTAATTTGTACAAATATCTAAAAAATATTACCAAAGATGGGGTTACTTTAGTTTATTCAAGAGAAATTTCAGGTTAGGAAGATAGTATAACTTTCAAATTAGCACATCTGAGAGTTTGGTCTTGGTCTTGGCTTGATCATTTGTGGTTTAGTCTTAGTCTAGGTCTTGATTTTGGCTTGGACTTGACCATGTGTAGGTTGGTCTTGGCCTTGGCTTGGACTTGACCATGTGTGGGTTTGTCCTGGACTTGACCATGTGTGGGTTTGTCCTGATCTTGGCTTGGACTTGACCATGTGTGGGTTGGTCTTGGTCTTGCCTCAGACTCCACTGGCTGTGGTTATGGTTTAGACTCAGTCTTGACTAAGATAGCACTTAAACCCAACACTACTGAGATTATAAATTAGTAGACAAGTAAGGAGTATTAACTATTAAGAAGAAGAAGAAGAAGAAGAAGAAGAAGAAGAAGAAGAAGAAGAAGAAGTCTTCGTATCCCAGCATGTTAGGAAGCTGGGGTCAGAGCAGAAAACAGAAAGGGTTAAAAGCCTTGCTCAAGAGCCCAACAGTGGCAGCTTGTTGTGTTTTGAACAATGTTTAGGATGAAAGGATGTATTTTGTGAATAGCAGCAGCAGCAGTTGTAGCAATTCCAGGGATGTTTACAGTCTCCAGATGAGATTAAGAATGAAGGTAAGAATTAAGCAATGCTCAGGATCTCAATCAAGCAATAAAATTCAAGTTCCTGCTTTATATACAGTATATGGAGGTCTCAACTCCTGCAGTTTGTAGTCCTACTCACAAATGTACTCAATTGAAAGTATTAGTTAAACAGCCTACCTGGCTCTTCATGAGTCACATGGATCAGGAAGTCCACACACACTTCCATAATAACGGTGTAGTCATGTTTCTGCCTGCCTCTACAGGACATCTGCGGTCATGTTTGTGTATAAGGTGTGTGTGGGTCTGCTGGCCCTGCTGCTGCTCTGTTCTGCACAGGAGGTGAGAGATGTACATGCATGCATACTGTATATTAATGTATATTTATTCATTTGATGGACACAATCTAAACATCTAAACAGCTGTTTGAAGATTATTCACCACCTGCCCTGTTGAAAAATTTAGCTTGGTCTGACCAGCTGCCAGGTCAAGCTGGTGAAACTGGTGGATCCTCTATGTCATCATCATACTGCACTAATTTCCAGCTTTCTTATTATTCCTTATAGCAGAAATAGTCCTTTCTACCAGCATGTCAGCTTGACCTGTGTCGTTATCTGGTCAGAGTAAGCTGGATTTTTCAGCAAGGTGATGCTTAACAAGTGTGAGATCATTGTTGAAGAATAGAAGGAGCAGCATCTGATTTCATCTCATTTTTGTTTGCATTCATTACACTTATTTTTCCATGTAATGTCTGTCTTTTTTATCTGTTTTTATGTGCTGTCCTTTTGTGTACTATGGTAAGTCATGTCTTTATGATTTTTCAATTATTATTTATTAATGAACTTCCATTCTGTAGGCATCTGCCACAGTAGCTGCATCTTTTAAGAGTACACTTTCACTAAACAGCATTTTGAAAGAAAAGTAACCTTGATGGACGTCATAGTCCGCTTCCTAGTCCTCCTAAAAACCCAACTTTGTCTGCTGATATATTATTCAGCTGTTAGCTGCTAGCTCATGACTCCTTTAATCACAGCAACGATTGGGCCTGGCACATTTGTCAAAACAATCAAGGAATTTTGCTTAATTGGACAGAATTATGACCTAGAAATGTGGATATATGCAAAGCTGCCCTCATTTTTAGGCTAAATAATGCAAATCAGAGTGCAGGAGCCTTCTAAATGGAGACAGGTTTTAAATACAGAATAATGAAAGAGCCATTATTTAATATGCTGACGTTTTTTGTCCGATAGCTGTCGAGGACCCGCTTGCTCGTCTGTCTGTCGGAGAGCGACTCGAGAGAGTGAACAGTAACACCAGTATGTACATACACAAGCACAACAACATTATCACTGTAATAGATCATGCAGTATATTACACAATGAGTCAATTATTCTTAACAGCAGCATGTACAACACTGGTATTTTATATTACATTGATTAATGATGTGGTAAGAAATATATTAATTATTAAGAATATTCTTCCTCCCTCGGTCCAAAGACATGCATTGTAGGTTGATTGGCGTCTATAAATTGTCCGTAGTGTGTGATTGCGTGAGTGAATGAGAGTGTGTGTGTGTGCCCTGCGATGGGTTGGCACGCTGTCTAGCGTGTATCCTGCCTTGATGCCCAATGATGCCTGAGATAGGCACAGGCTCCCCGTTACCCGAAAGTAGATCGGATAAGCGGTAGACAATGAATGAATGAATTAAGAATATTCTAAATATTATAAAACCTATTTGTGTTTCATGTGGTTAGTTCGTGGTGTAGGTGAACCTGAGCTGATTGAAGGAGACATTTCTATTCATGATGATAACGAGAGAAACGCTGATCCCTGCACCTCCCGTGATTGCATGTGGCCAAAGTCGAGTGACGGCAAAGTCTACATACCCTATGTAATCGCCAATCACTACTGTATGTCAAAGATGTGCTTCATTATTATAGTCTAATCTAATATCATCTAATAGCATGCTGTCCTAATAGTATCTAATCTAATCTATGGCATGTTGTAATAATCAAACCTAATAATACAGTGGAACCTCGGCATATGAATGCCCTCCCTTACGAATTTTTGCCTTAAGAATTGAAATTTTGCAAGAAATTTGCATTTTTGGCTTACAAACGAAACAAAACAAATGCCAGCTAAGTTGTGCGTATGTCCAGGAGCCATTCAAAACTTGTTTGAATCAGTGGAAAGCCAAGCAAAGTCAACCGAAGTGAATTTACGAATGTCATGAATTTTTTTTCAGTCAGAGATAGCTGTTTCCAAAGCCCATGACATGGAATGCTTGGCTGGAGTCAGTTCTTTTGCTTCATATTGGTGATACTGGTAATATTTTTGGGTGGCTGGAAAGAATTATCTGCATTTACATTATTTCTTATGGGACATTTCTATCACAATAAAGATTTTCGTCTTAAGGACTCGCCTCAAGAACTAATTAAATTCGTATGCCGAGGTTCCACTGTATTCTATTAACATATGATTAAAACAGTTTCTACTGTAATAGAAACTGATTTTGACTCATCTGGAGTCTGATCAACTGAATGATTATATTCAAGTGGCACACAGAGCAAAGTGTCTAACCTAACAGGTACTCTGTACACACTCAGCTGATCGTGAACGGCAGATTATCCAGCGAGGCCTGGACTCTTTCTCCTTCATCACCTGTATCCGTTTTATTCCACGCTCCAATGAGAGGGATTATATCAGCATCGAGTCTCTGAATGGGTACGCACACGTATGATTTTCCTTCAAATGACTTTGCTCTTTAAGGGAACATCCAGCCATGCACAAGCTAGTATTATCTATCACTTCAAATATCAAAGCACATTTCTTACTTAGGTTACTAAAGTTATTAATATTTTCAACCGGTTTCAATTCAGTGACGCATTATTGTTCTCACATTGCTCAAATTATAAATAGTTTTACATCCTTAACATTTGAAAGGTTCATTTATACATGATGTATATCAGTGCTAATACACAAGGTTAAAGGCAGTGCTGCTGTACCAGAGAAAGGAACAGGAAGTCATTCCTGACTGCTGATATCCTGCTCTATGATGAGTCAACAATAAGGATGGGAAATGATGTTGATGATGTTTGAGATGATGGACATGCCTACTAATTTTGCGTACCCTTGCGCACTACTACACTAAATATCACACCAAGATTTTTACATAGTGTCACTACACATTCTCACATGCACTACCACTTTATTTATGACCACTTATAATCATTTCTATACAGAGACGTCAGTTTCAGTCTGCAATTAACTTATTTGTCTTATTTGTAAATCTTGTGCTGCTCGAAGTCCTAGTCTGCCCTGTTGCTCTCGTGTTGTGGCTGTTGTGACACTAGATTTCCCCTTAGGCATTAATAAAGTACTCTAGTAGAGAAAAAGCTGACGTGTCATATCACTGATAAATTGTAAACTATTTAAGGAAGTGGTGGTGTTTGAGTGGTTAAGGCACTGGCTTTTGATTGGAAGGTTGAAATTCAAGCCCCAGCACTGCCAAGCTGCCACTGTTGGGCAATTGACCAAGGCCCTTAACCCTTCCTGCTCTAGGAGTGCTGCCCCTGTGCTCTGACCACAACTTCCTCAGCTGGGATATGTGAAGAAAATAATTCCACTGTGCTGTAATGTACATGTGATAATAAAGGCTTCTTTTTCTAGATGCTACTCTTACATCGGACGCACCGGTAATGCACAGACCTTGTCTCTGGCTCGTAGCGGCTGCATCTACCATGATACCGTCCAGCACGAGCTTCTTCACGCTCTGGGTTTTAATCACGAACAGACCCGCAACGACCGAGACAGCTACATCCGTGTGGCCTGGGAGAACATTATGGAGGGTACAGACCACGGATTTATGCACTTAAGAGTGTAGAGATATATTTATACACTGAACATGTAGGAACTTTTTCCTTTTCAGAACCTTTTCCATTACACATGCTTTTCGTGGGTTTTACTATTAACTGTTTATTTGGGGGGTTTGTTTCCTTATCAGGAAAGGAGCACAACTTCAACAAGAAGGAAACTCTGAACCAGGGAACAACTTATGACTACAACTCCGTCATGCAATACCACAAGTCAGTCAATCACCAAACATCCACCCAGTACATTTTACATATTTAAGCCTTTTCACCAGCACATTTTGCTAAAGGAGTGGACTTTTCAACCAGTAGAAAGAAATGAATGGTGTTCTGGTTGTGAGTCTGATATAAAATGAGTCAGGACTCTGTTGGCTTTCAGTGTGAGACGTGTGTTTTTCCCTCTGTTGGATAACCTTACACAGAATTTTAGTGGTTGAAGATAAACACCTTCAGATTTTAGATGATTATGAACAAGCACTTGGAGCATCTCAGAGAGCAGAAATGGGTTTGACATCAACATTTACTCTGAAGATAGAAGCAGTTTTTATTTGTTTTGGACCTTGTCTATGAAATATTGCTCCTAGTATTCTAGGGGAAAAACAAAAACACTTATGAAACACTACAAATTCTTAAACCCCTGAGTGTCTACTTTCATATGAGCTTCATATTAACCACCACTGTGGAGTGAGACATGACAAAGACATTTAATACTGAACATGAACACAACAAAACAGTATAATTTGACCATCAACTTATCCTTTTATTATTTGGTATTTCAGAACTGCTTTCTCTAAGAACGGCCTGCCCACCATGATCCCCATCCCTGACCCCAATGTGCCCTTCGGTACGGCCACTGAGATGAGCCAAAACGACATCATCAGGATCAACAGACTCTACCAGTGCTGTGAGTTTTTCAGCTGCCTAGCTGAAGTTTGCATTATACTCGCTGTTCTAATATTCAGTGCAGAGCATGGTCTTGATCAAAGAAGAGAAAATAGTTCTTTATTAAAATTTTACACGTTGTTCTCTATGTGCAGAAACTGTGCTGACTGCTGAAGATGGGCGTTTTTCAGGTGGCCTTGGGGTGGATACGTTCAGAGGGATGATGATAACTGCCTCTGATGGTTGTGTTGACAGGTTTAAGCTTCACAATAAAACAACTTCAGCTTCTACACTACAGTCATTTGTTTCACTCAATACACAGTCAATTCAATTATTCTCAAAACTGGTTTTTAAAGAGTGCGATATACATAAGTAACAAATTATAACAAGACATCTATGTAATAAATCAAATAATAAATTGAATAAATAACTAAAGTGAGGCTTGAAATAAAAAATAAAAAAAATAAAAAAATTTAAGCCATTTGGTAAAGTTCACAAGATCTAGTTTGTGAAATACTGACAGACATGAAATCCTTGTGGCAATTAGTGTATTTTAAAATGATTTAAGACACAAAAAAATGAATTAAATTTACAGAAACCCAAGCATGGACTTGATGCTTTAAATTATGCTTTACACATACTGGAGTTACTGGAGTTACTGGTGATGCGATGTGAATATATAATTTCCTGTGGAACCATAATCATATTCTCAGTATGAATAAATTTTATTTAACAACAATAAATTCAGTCATAGGGGGGCATGGTGGCTTAGTGGCTTAGCACGTTTGCCTCACACCTCCAGGGTTGTGGGTTTGATTCCTGCCTCCGCCATGTGTGTGTGGAGTTTGCATGTTCTCCCCGTGCCTCGGGGGTTTCCTCCCCCGGTCCAAAGACATGCATTGTAGGTTGATTGGCATCTCTAAATTGTCCGTAGTTTGTGATTGCGTGAGTGAATGAGAGTGTGTGTGTGTGCCCTGCGATGGGCTGGCACTCCGTCCTTGATGCCCAATGACGGCTGAGATAGGCACAGGCTCCCCGTGACCCGAGAATAGATCGGATAAGCGGTAGACAATGAATAATTCAGTCATAGATATAATTAGTAGCCACAAATTTGGTATCTTGTGGATACAACATGATAATTTGCAGTTAGTTCATTCAGCTTAAGGTTTTTCACACTAGTGAACACTGGGTTACTGTAAACTCTGAGTAAAAAGAATTCTGGGTTGTTTCCCACTGCTCATACTTTACCCAGGATTTACAAATCATCTCAGCTAGTCAGAATCTGATGTACATTCTTCACTCTGGGTTAACCTTCTTACTTGCATATTTACGCCATCAACAGCTGACTGGTGAATGACGATAAAAACATGAATGGATGAATGAAGATCGGATAAATACAGCGCACAACCAGTTTAAACAACGGCTTGTTCCCTGTCGTGTTGCTAAGCATCTAGCTGTAGTATTTTCAACACAGCATTGTTCAATACTGTTCATGTTTAGTACCACAATGTGTGGTTATAACAACGCAAAAGCCATGCTAACCCTGAGTTTCAGAACCCCGGGGTAAAAAGTGTTGCTAATCCTGAGTCTAAACTGTGTCAAATGTGAAATGTTCCTCTACCTGGGCTTAAATATGGGTTCACCAGAAATCTAGCACTTCCACGTCACCTAGTCACTTCCATTTTAAGCCTATTAAAGCTATTAAAGCTGTGTATAGCACACATTGGGAAGTATTACAGCATTCACCTTGTGTTTATGACCTAGTTCTCTTTATTTCTTGGATTATATCTTTTGGATTTGTTTGCCATGTGGACTGTCTCTTTGGATTAGTGATCATTTTGGATTGTTTGCCTGTGGACTTTGTTACTAAATTTCTGTATATGGATTCTGCATCTGCTATTCAATCATTAATCTAACACTCTAATAGTGTTTAGAGTGACAATAGTCCCGCCCAATGTGAGACGGTCTCAGAATATTACCCTATGGTCTCAATATATTAATTCGTGGCCTCAAAACTTCCTACAAAATAACCACCATAGTACCAGTACCTCAGAAACCTGATAGCTTCCTTGTCTCACAGCAAGACAGGTGAGAGACACGCTTTCTGCTGCACGCTTCAGTCGTGTTCATCCATAACAACATCGTTCAGCTCAATCACACACAGCTACACTCAATATTCAGCCCAAGTGATATTCATATACAGCAGGACCATCACTATTACATCTACTGTATGCTTGACATGAGGGGTTTCCCCTCACGAGGAGCATTAACAGAGTTTAGTTAAAAAATTGGGTTTCTGGAATTCTCTAAGCAATAACTTGAGCTATGGTATGATTATAATGAAAACAATGACATGTCCTAACACACACACACACAAGCAAGGAGTGTAAGTGAGTAGTAATTATATGACTCAGAAGCTCAGCATCCATCATTTGTGAACACACACACACACAGTTAGCTACCCTCAATTTTCCGCACGTTGGTAAATGTAAAACACTCCACATAATTGATTCAATTTAACAACATAAACTCCGCATTGCAGTCAGACACACAAACGTTAATGCTCTTTAACAAAAATCCAGGTACTTATCAGGGACGGGAGGTCACAGCTTGGCCCTCACACACACTGAGACACCACAGTGTATAGCTGTATTATATGAATAACGTAGTAGGATGTGTAATTATTGTGCTGGCAGACCAGGGACCAGGGACCAGGCACCAGGCACCAAAACACTGTGCTTAGACCTCCTGTGTGTTTGGCTCTGATGGAGAGAATATATGAAAGCTGTGGGTCATGTGTTTTATTGGCTCTTCAGCAGGGTGTGTGTATGTGTGTGTGTGTGTGTGTGTGGGTCATTTTGATTTCAGACGTGTACTTACACAGCCTGAGAGGTTTGGAATGAACTTCTGGGAATTTCACTGTTTATCTTCAGACTTACATTCAGGTCAATTTCTCTTCATACTATAATATTAAATATCATATTTATATTACAAAGGTGGGGGCACGGTGGCTTAGTGGTTAGCACGTTTGCCTCACACCTCCAGGGTTGGGGGTTCGATTCCCGCCTCCGCCATGTGTGTGGAGTTTGCATGTTCTCCCTGTGCCTCGGGGGTTTCCTCCGGGTACTCCGGTTTCCTCCCCCAGTCCTAAGACATACATGATAGGTTGATTGGCATCTCTAAATTGTCCGTATTGTGTGAGTGAATGAGATTGTGTGTGTGGGGGGGGGGGCCCTGCGATGGGTTGGCACTCTGTCCAGGGTGTATCCTGCCTTGATGCCCAATGACGCCTGAGATAGGCACAGGCCCCCCTGTGACCCGAGAATAGTTCGGATAAGCGGTAGATGATGAATGAATGAATTACAAAAGTGATGTGTAGGTCTGAGGGACCTGTGTGAAATTGAGCAGCGTTTGTAATATATAGTACCGTGTAGTGTTCTTAGCTCTGTGTTGTTTTATGTAGCTCTGTGTTTAATGTAAAAAAACATAAATAACAACAGTGGTTTCATTTCACTGTGTGCTGCACCAATGACAATAAAAGCTTCTTGACTCGAAATGTAAAAAAAAATAAACCATTGGACATCTCTGTATATGCATGTTTTAAAAAAAAAAAAAAATTTTAAGCGCTAAATCTGGCAACCTTTCACTTCTTTCATTTGCATTTCTCTGTATTTCCCACTGTGGATTTTCAAATGTTTAAAAAAAAAAGAAAGAAGGATGCATTTCCCTCAAGGCTTCCTGGATAATCCTGGCATGTTTACGCCATTCTGTGTGTGACATTTGAGCCATTGAATACAAAAAAAATGGTGCTTTGTGTGGCATCAACATGGACAAACAACACATTAGAAAAATATGCAGGTTCTCGCTTTTCCGTTGGCCTAAAAGTCGTTTCAAATATTCATAGCGCTGACATCAATAGAAAGCATCTAACCTTTGGTGAAATTATCAGCGAGGCCGAGGAGCCTCAGTGCTCGGGTTCTTCTTTCTCCCGCAGGAGGAAGTGTGTGTGTGGTGTAAAGGTTGGCGCACATTGATTCTTAACTATGACTCGACTATATTTGGATGTTAATGCTGTGATATCGTTGAAACTAGCGATGTGACGAGCAGCCAATCATTTTCTGTGCACATGGAGCTGTGATTTCGGTCAGAATAGAAAGCGAATATTAATATTTAGATTTTCTAAATTTTATGAAGATTAGATAAAAGACTCCAGGCTCTAATGATTTCTGGCATCTTACAGCACACTTGATTTGATGCTTCTTTAGTTCCTTCATTAAAATCTTTCCATTGTCTACCGCTTATCTGATCTATTCTCAGGTCACGGGGAGCCTGTGCCTAACTCAGGCATCATCGGGCATCAAGGCAGGATACACCCTGGATGGAGTGCCAACCCATCTCAGGGCACACACACTCTCATTCACTCACGCAATCACACACTACGGACAATTTAGAGACTCCAATCAGCCGAGAAGCATGTCTTTGGACGGGAAACCGGAGCACCCGGAGAAAACCCCTGAGGCACGGGGAGAACATGCAAACTCCACACACACAGTGAGCGGGACTCGAACCTAGGACGCTGGAGGCGTGAGGCGAACGTGCCTCAACCACTAAGCCACTGTGCCGCCCCATTACAATATTAATGCAAATCATTCTAGGTTTGTGTGTAAGGGGGGGGGGGTGTTAGCTTAGTGGTTAAGGTGTTGGGCTACTGATTGGTTGTGAGTTCTAATCCCAGTTCCACCAAGCCGCCACTGCTGGGCCCCTGAGCAAGGCCCTTAACCCTCAATTGCTCAGTTGTATAAAATGAGATAAAATTCATTCATTGTCTACCGCTTATCCAAACTATTCTCGGGTCACGGGGAGCCTGTGCCTATCTCAGGCGTCATTGGGCATCAAGGCAGGATACACCCTGGACGGAGTGCCAACCCATCGCAGGGCACACACACACACACAATTTAGGGATGCCAATCAACCTACCATGCATATCTTTGGATTGGGGGAGGAAACCTCCAAGGCACGGGGAAGAAGATGCAAACTCCACACACACACACACACGGCGGAGGCAGGAATCGAACCCCCAACCCTGGAGGTGTGAGGCAAACATGCTAAAGTACAAACTGAAACAGGGGTGCTTATAATCAGAGCTAAACCAAACATACACAATTAAACACACAAAGAGAAGAAGAGGGAACAGGAAGGAGAAAGTGCAGGTGGTGAGTCCACGGTTAATAAGCTTTTAAGGAAATATATAGGACAATCATGATTATAATGAAATAGGGATGTAACTAAACATGCACACATTATTACAATTGAACAGATAATGTGTTCTAAACAGATATGAATAAGAAAAGCGTGGCAAAAAATCTAGCTGTGAATTTATTAGAAAATTTACCAATAGTAAATTAAAAAAAAAAGGCACCAATAAAAAGAATAACTCAGTGAACAAGATTAAAAAGAGTCCTGTGTACATCTGTTATCTCCAGCAGAGACCATTTATGAACTGAAGAGATGTATTTGAGGATCTGAGGTTGAGAGGAACACACCGTGCAGATGCTGATGTTATTTCTAACTCTGGGATTTTTTTCTGATGTCCTTCATGTTTCCTGGGACGAGATGGATTAGAAAAAAAACTTCCAGGTTCGACCACAGACACTTTGGGCTTAAATCCAGCTCCAGATTCAGATATGAATAATTGGAGATTTCATTTGTTTCATGCATATGTGTGTGTGTGTGTGTGTGTGTGTGTGTGTGTGTGTGTGTGTGTGCGCGCGCAGAAGTGAACAGGAGCGTTACCCTAAAGGAAGAAAAGAAGGATTAATCATCCTTCAGCAGTGACAGGCCATGAAACAGGAAAAGCCACCCTGCTGATCTGCACTGGTGTGTGTAACAGACTGTGGGATAATTAACGCTCTAAACACATCTGAACAGACGACAAGAGAAGCAGCTTTGGATTCAACGTTACAGTGATGCAGAAAATGAGAAGCTTAACAGGCGTATATTAGACCGGGATCAAATTTCACAGACAAACAGTATGCTTTGATTTGTGTTGGTGTAGATCGCACTCATAAAGACATGAAGCTAAAATTCATCAGTAATTATACTATGCGGTTATGACTGAAATGTATTAAGCTCTGGATTTTGCAGTTCTTTGCTCTGTATTTGGTCTTTGCTCTGTATCTGGTCTTTGCTCTATCTGAACTTTCAAGGTGTTAGGTTATGATAAAAAAAACAAAAAACAGAAACTCTGTACCCACTGACGCCTCAGCCTCCTCTTCTCGACCAGAGTGGAACACAAAATGGTCTTTTTCTTGTAGCTCATCCATCTTTTTCTTTAGTGAGTTGTGCATCCTGAGATGCTTTTCTGCTCACCATGGTTGTAAAGTGTGGTTATTTGTGGCACGTTACAGGGCTGGAGGCAGATGCAAAAGTCCATTTATTTACATAGCAAAAAAAAAAAACTGTGACACTAGGTCAAGGCTGGGGCAGAACAAACATACAGGGGTAACAAGAGCTGCACAATCAAAGACATGGTGAAATCAGGTGACTTAAAACAAGTGAGCATAATCTGGATATATTAGGGCAACAACCAATAGCAGGACGGGGCGGAGACAATCGAAACAAAAGCACGTGAACAAAAACACAAAGTATATTCATTCATTGTCTACCACTTATCCAGTCTACTCTCGGGTCATGGGGAGCCTGTGCCTATCTCAGGCGTCATTGGGATACACCCTGGATGGAGTGCCAACCCATCGCAGGGCACACACACACTCTCATTCACCTACACACTACGGACAATTTAGAGATGCCAATCAACCTACAATGCATGTCTGTGGACTGGGGGAGGAAACTGGAGTACCCGGAGGAAACCCCCAAGGCACGGGGAGAACATGCAAACTCCACACACACATGGCGGAGGCGATAATTGAACCCCCAACCCTGGAGGTGTGAGGCAAACGTGCTAACCACCAAGCCACCGTGCCCACCAGCAAAGTATATATGGATCTCTATATATTGCCCTCTGGTGGTCTGACAGGGAAGTGTCCCAAATATCTTAGACAACTTGACTACAGTGGAACCTTGGCATACAAATGCCCTCCCTTATGAATTTTCAGCTTAAGAATTGAATTTTGCAGGAAATTTGAATCGGCATCTGAAGCATTTTCGGCATATGAACGAACCGAACTGAACTGACGGCCGGCTACGCTGCGCATACGACCGGGCGCCGTTCAAAACTTGTTTGCGTCAGTGAAAAGCCAAGCAAAGCCAAGTGAAGTGAGTTTACTAATTTTACAATTTTTTGTTTCAGTCAGCGAAAGCTGTTTAGAAAGAGTCAACCCACGATACCAGCGTTGCCATCGGCATGCGTTCAAAAGCTAGGTGATTTTTCGGGCTTTTTTGTTGACAGATCGGTGGCGTGGGTGGTCTGTTCTATTTTTAGCCCAAGCTTGGTGGCACAACTTCCTGTGAGGAGCCTTGACATGGAATGCTTTGCTTGGGTCAGTTCTTTGTAAGCAGCCATACTGTTTACATACGCTCCGTATTGGTCATATTGCTAATATTTTTGGGCGGCTGAAAAGGATTATCTGCATTTACATTATTTCTTATGGGAAAATTTGTATCACAATACAATAAATGTTCACCTTAAGAACAAATTAAATTCATATGCTGAAGTTCCACTGTACCTGCTACTATACATCTCTCCTCTAGAATTCCTGTAAGCTTAAACCAGTCTGACCATTCTCCTCTGGAGTCGAAGTAATATCACAATTTGATATCGCATTTTTTCCCCTGTTATGATGTTTAATATTAAACATTACCTGAAATTCTTGACGTGTATCTGCATAATTTTATGAATTGCATTGCTGCTACATGATTGGCTGATTGGATAATTACATAAACAAGGTTGGGAATGAATCAACCTTGGCAAGGCAACAGTAACTCTTTTTCACATCATGGTTGATTAAACCACTTCAAGTGGTTTATTTTTCCATACAATGTTCACATCAGCAATTGAAGATTTTAACAACAACAAAAACTTTTAGAAGAGACACAAAATGTCCCTTTTACACAATTCTTCCAAACTCCATGTCCTATTCTTATTGTCTTCATTGTTTCACCAACAGCTTTCTTTACTTATGAAGCTTTCCAGAGACACAGCATTCTCATCAAATAAATAATGTGACATTACTTGGTGTGGTTAAACTCGTGGAAATCAGCAGCTTACTAATGACGAAATAGCTCACTTATTACACTGTTAGTTCACAAAACACACAAGTTGAATGAGACAGGAGGGAAGTGGAGGGAAAAAACACACCCTCTTTCAGACTGCTCAAATATTTAAAAGGTGTTAAAATTTCTCTTTAAAAACCACACAACAGATTTTATATCCATCTAAAACATTATATTACTGAGGAAAACTTAAGTGTATTGGCACATATATGGTGTGTGTGTGTGTGTGTGTGTGTAGGAAGTTTAAACCTTCTTCAGCAGAAGGCTTCAGATGACAGACATCATGTTTAGAGAAACAGAGTAAGACCACTATTAATATTCATAAAGACAAAATGGGCCTGTAGAGATTCTGGAGGATGGCGACTGAAAACATCGCGAGTCGAGCACCATCGCTACAGCGACAGTCCCACTGCACCGCAGTCGCTGCTACTGACACTTGCTAACAAATGGTAAAACACAAGAGAAACTTTTTTCCTGCTTTAATTGGTCTCAGGCCTGAATAACAATCCATCAGACTGTCAAAAATCACATCAGCACATAGAAAGATAGATAGACAGACAGACAGACAGACAGATAGATAGATAGATACGTTATTTATCCCGATGGAAATTCCAGATATCCAGCAGCAATAGAGACAGTAACACAAAGACAGGTTGTAGATTACACACTGTATATCTGACATATAGTCAGCATACACAGGGTAATGTGATAACTGACCAGAAGTTACTAGTGCAATGCTAAGAACAAAACTACAGATATATAAGAAACATATAAATAAAGAATATAAATCACAGTTAAAAGGGGGGAGTAATTGTGCAAAAAAAGGGTGTGGGGGGGTAATTCTGCAAAAGGGCGGGGTAATTGCAACAGGCCCAGTTTAATACAAACTTTCCAAAAAAAAACCATGTAATCTTGGTGATTTTTCTGTAGTGTGTAACTGTTTATACTGAACATTAAAATAAACCAAAAACGCTGATTTGCTCTTTTTCTATTTATTATTTATTATTTAGTTCTAATCTTATTATTGTTATTCTTTCTCAGTAACATTTAATAGCTAAAAAATCAGTGTGATTGTGTAAGCTATAACATTGTTTTTTATTTTAATGTAACACTAGTACTCTAACACATAACCTAGTTATAATGAATGAATAAATAAATAAATGAATAAATGAATGAATGAATAAGTGAACGAATAAATAAATAAATAAATAAATAAATAAATAAATAAATAAATAAGCAAGCTGATCAACAACAGGCTGGAATGATGTATCCTGTTTTAAACCTGCTATTACTTTTACTTTTTTTTTTATATTTAATTTTATTCATTAAGTTTCCAATAATCTCATGTCTGGAAGTCGGTTATTCCCCTTACACCACAGCTATTTGCCATATTATCATTTTCAGTTCTGAAGCAGCTGCCTGGCTTGAAGTGGCACGTGTCCTGAAATGGTAATTTTGAAGGATTTGGTATTTGGCAGGAATGTGCTACAAGATTTGAGCCTGGATTTGGGTCCCTTAATCCTCATACTCAGCCGAGGAGATCTAAAGATGGAAGATGGATGTGGGTGTTTATCCTGCATTGTTGCTGAAACTACAGAACAACGTGCATTTTACCACAACTCCTTTCTTATTCCTCATCCAGAGCCATCATGTGGAAATCATGTTGTTCTGTTGGAAAAAGGATATCCATATTACAGTTAAAAAACATTTAAAACCCAGTCAGCAGCCCTGTATTTCAATGCAAATTACACCAATACATCATAACCTCCAGGCGCATGGAGCTCTCCAACATCCCCGCTTACAAAAAAGCGTATTTCTTTCTGTAATCTGTTTTTTTCCACTCAAACTTTGTATTGCCAGGAATTTCATTTCTTGTCTTTCCCAGAGGCAGACATTAACATGGATGGCCATCATGACCTTGTCCACCTTTTCCAATTCATCCTTTGTGCGTCATTTCTACCGCCATTTCTCAGGCTCTTGCATTCAGATATGTGAGAGTTGGTGTTGATAAAATTTCCATAGAGTGTTACAGCATATGAGTGTGTGTTTGATGGTGTGTATGCATAACTTGCTTTTAAAGCAAGGATGTGACAGTGGGACATCTATCATGAATAATGAGCTTCATCAATGATTATTGTAGGTTTTGGGGTAAAAGTTTAGCAATGAATGCTATAAATTTGTCATTGCAATAATATTATCTGCAGAGGTTCCTACAGGGTTCCTTAGAAAGAGACAGAGAGAGAGCAGAGAGAGAGAGAGAGAGAGAGAGAGAGAGAGAGAGAGAGAGAGAGAGAGAGAGAGAGAGAGAGAGACAGAGAGAGAGAGAGAGACAGAGACAGAGACAGAGCAAAGAAAGAGAGAGCAGAGAGGAGAGAGAGAGAGAGAGAGAGAGAGAGAGAGAGAGAGAGAGAGAGAGAGAGAGCAAAGAAAGAGAGAGAATGAGAGAGAGGAGAGAGAGAGAGAGAGAGAGAGAGAGAGAAAGAGAGCAAAGAAAGAGAGAGAATGAGAGAGAGGAGAGAGAGAGAGAGAGACAGAGAGAGAGCAAAGAAAGAGAGAGAACGAGAGAGAGAAGAGAGAGAGAGAGAGAGAGAGAGAGGGAGAGAGAGCAAAGAAAGAAAGAGAGGAGAGAGAGAGAGCAAAGAAAGAGAGAGAATGAGAGAGAGAGAGACAGAGAGAGACAGAGAGAGAGCAAAGAAAGAGAGAGAACGAGAGAGAGGAGAGAGAGAGAAAGGAGAGAGAGAGAGCAAAGAAAGAGAGAGAGAGAGATTGAGAGAAAGAGAGAGAAAGCGAGAGAGATAGAGAAATTGTAGAGTCTGATCAAGCAAAGCTATTTTTTTTTCTTCTTCTCTGCACTGAGAATAAAGGAGAGAGTTCATTAGTGCTTCTCTATTTATACATCTTTCTTGGTGCTGCTCATTGTGGGTTTTCCTCCTCAACCTGACTAATTAATGAGGAACACCATGACAGGTGACTTCTACTTAAAAGTCTTTCTGCACCTCTCGCTCTCATCTTTTTCATTTTACGCTTCTTAATCCTGTTGATGAGAGAAATATTATTCACGCTCAGGGGACGAATGTATAATTCACTTTCTTCTTCATTACTGTCAGGGAAATTATTTCTTCATTGTACGCCTCCAGGCCCTGAACCTGAACACGCATCCGTGAGCCTCACTCCTGGACAGGCCTGTAGGGTTTTCCCCCCACATTACACTGCTTCTTTATTAAAAAAAATAATAGTATTCTCTCGAGATCAGGATAAAATCCACTCACACCCAGAAGGAAGCGTTCTAGGGAATTTTACAGATAATCTTTAGTCACTTCTTCTCAACATAAGTCTTCTCTCTCAGTAAGTCATCTGATTTTACACGTGACTAATCGATTATTTATTCTTCTCTTCTCTGTGAGGTTGAAATGACATTTCCTCGTTTGCTGGCAGTCATGCAGAAACTCTTTCTATGTGCATTATATCGGAGCTGTGACTCATCTGTGTACAGAATTCAGAGACATTTTAGCAGTACATATACTACTAAAGATGGTTATTTTCTTGTCCTTTAGGGAGGAGGCATGGAGAAGACAAGAGAAAGACATGAAGAAAGAAAGAACAGGAGCGTGAACTTTCTTTCATGGCAAAAACAGTTCTGATGCACATGCTGCTGCCTGCTGGGTATCGATCTCGTTAAATTACATTGAAGCAAAACTCGTGACCTTAAACTAATTGTGTGTGAGGGCAGAAGGGCAAAAAAAGTCTATGTTACAAAGACTATCAAAGCTGGAAGCTGGAAAATTCTCACTTTTTTACAGCACACCATGATACTGTCTTTGTTTTTTAGACATATTAAACTGTGAGATAAGGATTTAGAAGATTTGAATCTGTTATAGAAAAATCACATACATTACACACAAGATCATGCAGTATGTTCCTCAAATGATGTGAATATGTTATCATACACTGATCAGCCATAACACCATGAGCACTGAGAGGTGAAGTGTATAAGACTGATGATCTCCTCATCATGGCACCTGCTAGTGGGTGGGATATATTAGGCAGCAAGTGAACATTTTGTCCTCAAAGTTGATGTGTTAGAAGCAGGAAAAATGGACAAGTGTAAGGATTTGAGCGAGTTTGACAAGGGACAAATTGTTTAGGCTAGACCACTGGATCAGAACATCTCCAAAACTGCAGCTCTTGTGGGGTGTTCCCGGTCTGCAGTGGTCAGTATCTATCAAAAGTAGTCCAAGGAAGGAACAGTGGTGAACCGGTGACAGGGTCATGGGCGGTCAAGGCTCATTGATGCACGTGAGGAGCGAAGGCTGGCCCGTGTGATCCGATCCAACAGACGAGCTACTGTTGCTCAAATTGCTGAAGAAGTTAATGCTGGTTCTGATAGAAAGGTGTCAGAATACACAGCGCCAACAATAAGCACATGAGCATTAGAACTGGACCACGGAGCAGTGGAAGAAGGCGGCCTGATCTGATGAATCACGTTTTCTTTTACATCATGTGGATGGCCGGGTGCGTGTGCATCACTTACCTGGGGAACACCTGGCACCAGGATGCACTATGGGAAGAAGGCAAGCTGGCAGAGGCAGTGTCATGCTTTGGGCAATGTTCTGCTGGGAAACCTTGGGTCCTGCCATCCATGTGCATGTTACTTTGACACGTACCACCTAAGCAATGTTGCAGACCATGTACACTCTTCTATAGAAACGGTATTCCCTGATGGCTGAGACTTTCAGAGACTTTCAGCAGGATAATGCTCTGTGACACAAAGCAAAAATGGTTCAGGAATGGTTTGATGAGCACAACAACGAGTTTGAGGTGTTGGCTTGGCCTCCAAATTCCCCAGATCTCAATCCAATCGAGCATCTGTGGGATGTGCTGGACAAACAAGTCCGATCCATGGAGGCCCCACCATGCAGCTTACAGGACTTACAGGATCTGCTGCTAACATCTTGGTGCCAGATACCCCAGCACACCTTCAGGGGTCTAGTGGAGTCCATGCCTCGGCAGGTCAGAGCTATTTTAGCACCAAAAGGGGGACCAATACAATATTAGGCAGGTGGTCATAATGTTATGGCTGATCGGTGTATATTAATATGAAAAATAATGCCACAATCCTACCACAGCTATACAATTCTTCACGAAAAGTAGCACAAGACTGATTCATTTAAGCAGCTCTTAGCAGCTCTCTATATAATGTTGTAATGCAAACGCTGAGACAGGAGTAGAAGAATTCATGTGCAGAGTTTCATGGGAAACAAAAGCAAACAATCCAATACGTGAGGCAGAGGCAAAAACTGGACACAGGCAGGGTTCAAATAACCAGAATACAGAGATAAACATGGCAGACAAATCCAATACAGAAATACAAATAGTGCAAAACCGGAAAATTGAAAACACACAAAGCAAACAAGAACAATGTAACAGGGCCTGGTAACTCAGGAGAACTGATGATACTTCGCACCTAGCTTAGCATGAGCTTGGCTTATAAGGCTATGAAGTTAGTCAATGAAGTTAACAATAGAACATGTAATTGATAATAAGGTGAAGCTATTTGTAAAAGTGTGTTTTTTTTCAATTTCAATTGATTAGTATCACTGTCGGGTGGCTTAGTGGCTTAGTGGTTAGCACGTTTGCCTCACACCTCCAGGGTTGGTGGTTCGATTCCCGCCTCCGCCGTGTGTGTGGAGTTTGCATGTTCTCCCCGTGCCTCGGGGGTTTCCTCCCCCAGTCCAAAGACATGCATTGTAGGTTGATTGGCATCTCTAAATTGTCCGTAGTGTGTGATTGCGTGAGTGAATGAGAATGTGTGTGTGCGCCCTGCGATGGGTTGGCACTCCGTCCAGGGTGTATCCTGCCTCGATGCCCAATGACGCCTGAGATTTGAGAATAGATCGGATAAGCGGTAGACAATGAATGAATGAGTATCAATGTCCTGCTTTAAGACACAGTTGTGACCAAATTCACCAGTCCCATTTCCAGCAAAACAAACCTATAACAATGCTGCCACCACCATGCTTCAGAGTTGAGGTGGTCTTCTTCAGATTAAAAACACCTTACCTATTTTCTGCCATACTTATGGCAAATCATTTAAATATTTTTTGTCATCACTGATGATACAGCACCTAAATATCCCATGCTCTTGCTGCTGATTCCTGGGCAGGAAACCAACCCAGCCACTGAGGGTTAATTTTTAGTGCTGGTCCTGAGCCTGGATAAAATACTAGGGTTGTATCAGAAATGGCATCCAGCATAAAACCTGCTCCAAAATCAAATATATGAGAATTGAATAATCACAAACAGGAAGCAGCTGAAGAACAAAAACATTTAAATTGTTCTTCCTATCTTCTGAAGTTTGCACTTGGACAAAGAACTAGATTTTCTTCTTATCTGACCAGAGAATGCTGTCTAGGTCTTTGACCAAGTGTAAACATCTGTCTGGCTTTCTTTCTTTCTTTCTTTCTTTCTTTCTTTCTTTCTTTCTTTCTTTCTTTCTTTCTTTCTTTCTTCCTTTCTAACAGTCTTGGTATAGGGGATCCTTCTTAGCATGACTTCCAGACTATGATGAAGTATCACACCTACTTTTGTAGATGATGCCTCCAACTCCTTAAGTTCTCTTGGGGTTCAGGTTCTCTTGGGAGCGCGTATGTGGCTCCAACCTGAATGATGCAGTGCCTGTATGGTCCGAAGATTTTTATATTTGCACACAATTTTCTGTACAAATGGTCATGGTATCTTTTCGTGGTAGTTTTGCTTGTAAGTGGCTCTGGGATTCTTGGCTAGTTTCTTGGATTTTCCAATGGTATCAAGGCACTGATCCTTAAATAAAGCCACATGTTTGTACTCAATTAACTCTTAATGATGAATATTTGCCAATCAGAAGCTTCAAGAATCTTCCAGACTGTGTAAAGAGAAAGTCCCAATGGAATTTTTAAAGCTATGTCTATTCGATTTGTTTTTTAATTTGCTCTGATGTGACTGATGTGCCAAAAGAAATGTCTTTAGTAAACTTTTGCTTTACGTGTAGGCCGTATGCCAGTTAGCATGTGTTTGCCTTTGTATCTGTGTGTAATGGGATTTTCAGTGCTGGATGGATCACATTAACTTTAGAAGAGGAGGAGGCAAAGGAGGGCGTCACCAATCTCAGGAATTCTCGTTTCCTATACATTTAAGATAAGTACTCGTCCCCCGCCCCCATTTTCTCTCTCTGACGTAGAGTCTTGATTTTGTCTCATGTAATTTGCTTTTTCTTTTAATTTTAGACTTCCGCTCTGAAGAGGTGGCATTAATTTATCATCATGCTCGGAGGGGAACAGCAGGCTTGATTTCTCCTACAGTTTCTGCTGTTGAGTCACCGTCAGTCCTGAAGTGAGAACTGCGTAAGTGGATGAGGATCCCATGCAATTACTTCTGGATTTTGGTGCGTCAAACAGAAATCATACAGCCAGCCTGAATTAGCAACGAAGATAAGAACTCATGAAGAATGCTTCAAAGTGCTCTTAATTAAAATGAATCCAGTTCTTTCTTTCTCTCTTCTGATATTGTGGCAGATGTTAAAGACGGATACCGTATATTCATTCATTGTCTACCGCTTATCCGAACTATCCTCGGGTCACGGGGAGCCTGTGCCTATCTCAGGCGTCATTGGGCATCAAGGCAGGATACACCCTGGACAGAGTGCCAGCCCATCGCAGGGCACACACACACACTCTCATTCACTCAAGCAATCACACACTACGGACAATTTAGAGATGCCAATCAACCTACAATGCATGTCTTTGGACTGGGGGAGGAAACCGGAGTACCCGGAGGAAACCCCCGAGGCACGGGGAGAACATGCAAAAACCACACACATGGCGGAGGCAGGAATCGAACTCCCAACCCTGGAGGTGTGAGGCAAACATGCTAACCACTAAGCCACCATGCCTCCCAAAGAGGCCGTGCCAGGGTGGGAAAGGCGCGGGGCCGTCGCGCGAAGCGAGGCCCCGCGGGGCATACCGTATATTGTGTATGCATAACATCACAGGAATAAAAACACTCTCTCCTCTTCACATTTCTCATTTCTACTCTAATACCATGGTTGAAATCTCATCTCAATCTCATCCAGCCCTGAGAGAGAGGGAGAGAGAAAGAGAGAGAGAGAGAGAGAGAGAGAGAGAGAGAGAGAGAGAGAGAGAGAGAGAGAGAGAGAGAGAGAGAGTGTGTGTGTGTGTGTGTGTGTAGAAAAGAGAGAGAGAGAGAGAGAGTTGGGAGAGAGAGATGTGACAGAGAAAGAGAGAGAGTGTGTGTGTGTGAGAGAGAGAGCAAGAGAGAGAGAGACAGAGAAAGAGAGAGATAGAGAAAGAGAGAGAGAGAAAGTGTGTGTGTGTGTGAGAGAGAGAGAGAGAGAGAGAGCGAGAGAGAGAGCGAGAGAGGGTGAGCGAGAGAGAGAGAGAAAGAGAGAGAGAGGAGAGAGAGAGTGAGAGAGAGAGAGAGAGAGAGAGAACAAGCTGCACTCTCATGATAGCAGTGCTCATAAAAGCTGGATGAATCTGTGAATATCTGAATGAGGTTCTCAGAACAGCAGAGAGAGAGAGAGAGAGAGAGAGAGAGAGAGAGAGAGAGAGAGAGAGAGAGAGGTGAGTCTGGATGTGGGGATTGTTTTTAGATGAATGTTTTCACACCAGACACTGACCTGCTGCTTTTATTGGCCTGAAAGCCTGGACATTCAGATATGAAAGAAGAATCCTGTGTATAGTATCCACTTTCCAAAAGATAAAAGTCTTTGGTTGTCACAGCCTGGACAAAAAAATAGGAAAACGGAGCGATTTATGGAGAAAGAAGTTTTTTCTGGATTGAAAAGATTTCTGATGGGAGACATTTAATTCATTTCTAAAGGAAATTTATTTCATTTAAGCCTGGCAGAAATGTGGAATTAGCAACCCCTACTGTATCCAGATATCTTATGTTGCATCATATTACAGCTTGGTTCCTTAGGGGTACAATTATAGATATCGAAACTCTGCATTCTCAGACCAAATTTCTGAAAGTGCAAAGGCAGCAAGTAAGCAGATTTTTTTCCTAAAGCTTACAAAGACATTCTGTTATAAATATCATACCACTGCATTATTGGATTCTCCTTCAGTGTTTAATTTTCTAGAACAGCAGCTCTGACAGTAGTGCAGCTGCTTTATATTAATGCGATCATTCCAATAAAATATGGTTTCTATAGTAACAAGTGATTCTCACTAACTTCTATGATGGAGGAACCACATAATCTAAGCCTGTGATTATTGATACAGTATTTTCACTATTGTAAGTAAATGTTTATTCAACATTTAAGGAAGGAGTCTCCAGTGTCAGGGCTTACTATGTTCCTTAAGTGTACATAGAGAGTAAAGAGTACATAGAGATTAAAGAGTAGAATAGTGATAGAGTGATCATTTACAGCTGCTGTGAATATAAAATGCTGTTACATTAAAAAAATAATTGTTTAACCTCCAATGATACTTTTTTTCCATTATCATTGGCAAAAAAAGATTGATTATTTTCCTTTCAACAGCGCACACACAATTCCATAATTCCTTATATACATGTTTGTGCTAAAAAGCAGCAATGGGATATTAACATAGACGGATACAAAGATATTATGGCAGCAGAGAAGTGCAAAACAAAATAATAAAGCAGAAAACACAATAAATCCAAAAACAAACCAAAAAATAAATCAGAAGCCAAAATAACAAATCCGAAAACACAACGACAATTTAGTCAAACTGCAAAACCAACTAATTTTATTTAATAATTGTCATTTTGTTTTATGATTTGTTATTTTGTTTCCAAATTTCTAATTTTGGATTTGTTATTTTTTTTATTATGATTTGTTATTTTGTTTTCTGATTTATTTTGTTTTCTCATCTATTATTTTGTTTCTGGATTTATTATTTTGTTTTCAGATTTATTTTGTTTCTGGATTTGTTTTTTGTTTTTTTTATTATGACTTGTTATTTTGTTTTCTGATTTATTTTTTTTTCTGATTTATTATTTTGTTTCTGGATTTATTATTTTGTTTTCTGATTTATTTTGTTTCAAGATTTATTTTTTTATGATTTGTTATTTCATTTTCTGATTTATTTTGTTTTCTGATTTATTATTTTGTTTCTGGATTTGTTATTTTTTATTATGATTTGTTATTTTGTTTTCTGATTTATTTTTTTTCTGATTTATTTTGTTTCAGGATTTGTTATTTTTTATGATTTATTATTTTGTTTTCTGATTTATTATTTTGTTTCTGATTTATTATTCTGTTTCTGGATTTATTATTTTGTTTTCTGATTTATTTTGTTTCAGGATTTGTTATTTTTTAATGATTTGTCATTTTGTTTTCTGATTTATTATTTTGTTTTCTGATTTATTATTTTGTTTTCTGATTTATTATTTTGTTTCTTGATTTGTTATTGGTCAGTGTACTTTTTGGTATTTGAAGCTTCTTTTTATAAACAGAAACAAAAAAACCCCGAAAATGACAGTAATATTTGATTTTTATTTTTAAATCCATAAACAATAAAGTAAATAATAAACCATTTTTTAATGATGTGATGAAAATGTCAGACACCTTTTTAAAATTAAACTTGATTTTCTGTGGTCATTTATACTTTAAATAAAGAAAGTTCTATAGCGCAGAAATGGAAAAACAGCTGCATTTTCTTTGTCTAAAACTGGAAGTATCTTTTTTCTGTCATTTGTGGCAACGTGCAGTCTTCAGCACGGTAAAGTTAGCTTTAAATTCGATATTCGCCAGATATTCGCCTAGGCTGCTTTAGGGACCGTCTGCAAATTTACCTCTCAGTACAAAACGAAGTCCAAGAATTATTACAAATTATGTTTACAAAATAGGAAATTTGGAAATAAACTAACAAATCAGAAAACACAATGACAATTATTAAATAAAATTAGATTTTTAATTTCGTTTTCAGATTTCTTATTTTGTTTATGGATTTGTTATTTTGTTTTCAGATTTCTTATTTTGTTTTCAGATTTCTTATTTTGTTTATGGATTTGTTATTTTGTTTTCTGATTTCTTATTTTGTTTTCAGATTTTTTAGTTCGTTTTCAGATTTCTTATTTTGTTTATGGATTTGTTATTTCGTTTT
Organism: Hemibagrus guttatus; assembly: GCA_033459395.1. Taxonomy (NCBI): domain Eukaryota; kingdom Metazoa; phylum Chordata; class Actinopteri; order Siluriformes; family Bagridae; genus Hemibagrus; species Hemibagrus guttatus. The sequence continues at coordinate 5,632,515 of JAUCMX010000004.1, forward strand.
CAGGTTTGTTATTTTGTTTTCAGATTTCTTATTTTGTTCATGGATTTGTTATTTTGTCTTCAGATTTCTTATTTTGTTTATGGATTTCTTATTTTGTTTTCAGATTTCTTATTTTGTTTATGGATTTGTTATTTGGTTTTCAGATTTATTTCATTTTCAGATTTGTTATTTTGTTTTCAGATTTCTTATTTTGTTTATGAATTTGTTATTTCGTTTTCAGATTTGTTATTTTATTTTTAGATTTGTTATTTTGTTTATGTATTTGTTATTTAATTTTCAGATTTGTTATTTTGTTTTCAGATTTCTTATTTTGTTTATGGATTTGTTATTTTGTTTTCATATTTGTTTTCATATTTCTTATTTTGTTTTCAGATTTTTTATTTCGTTTTCAGATTTCTTATTTTGTTTATGGATTTGTTATTTTGTTTTCAGATTTGTTTTCAGATTTTTTATTTTGTTTATGGATTTATTATTTTGTTTTCATATTTCTTATTTTGTTTATGGATTTGTTATTTTGTTTTCAGATTTCTTATTTTGTTTTCAGATTTCTTATTTTGTTTATGGATTTGTTATTTCGTTTTCAGATTTCTTATTTTGTTCATGGATTTGTTATTTCGTTTTCAGATTTCTTATTTTGTTTTCAGATTTATTATTTTGTTTATGGATTTGTTATTTTGTTTTCATATTTCTTATTTTGTTTTCAGATTTTTTATTTCGTTTTCAGATTTCTTATTTTGTTTATGGATTTATTATTTTGTTTTCAGATTTCTTATTTTGTTTATGGATTTGTTATTTGGTTTTCAGATTTATTTCATTTTCAGATTTGTTATTTTGTTTATGGATTTGTTATTTTGTTTTCATATTTCTTATTTTGTTTTCAGATTTTTTATTTCGTTTTCAGATTTCTTATTTTGTTTATGGATTTGTTATTTTGTTTTCAGATTTGTTTTCAGATTTCTTATTTTGTTTATGGATTTATTATTTTGTTTTCATATTTCTTATTTTGTTTATGGATTTGTTATTTGGTTTTCAGATTTATTTCATTTTCAGATTTTTTTATTTTGTTTTCAGATTTCTTATTTTGTTTATGGATTTGTTATTTTGTTTTCAGATTTGTTATTTTGTTTATGGATTTGTTATTTTGTTTTCAGATTTCTTATTTTGTTTATGGATTTGTTATTTTGTTTTCAGATTTGTTATTTTGTTTATGGATTTGTTATTTTGTTTTCAGATTTGTTATTTTGTTTATGGATTTGTTATTTTGTTTTCATATTTCTTATTTTGTTTTCAGATTTTTTATTTCGTTTTCAGATTTCTTATTTTGTTTATGGATTTGTTATTTTGTTTTCAGATTTGTTTTCAGATTTCTTATTTTGTTTATGGATTTATTATTTTGTTTTCATATTTCTTATTTTGTTTATGGATTTGTTTATTTGGTTTTCAGATTTATTTCATTTTCAGATTTGTTATTTTGTTTTCAGATTTCTTATTTTGTTTATGGATTTGTTATTTTGTTTTCAGATTTGTTATTTTGTTTATGGATTTGTTATTTTGTTTTCAGATTTCTTATTTTGTTTATGGATTTGTTATTTTGTTTTCAGATTTGTTATTTTGTTTATGGATTTGTTATTTTGTTTTCAGATTTGTTATTTTGTTTATGGATTTGTTATTTTGTTTTCATATTTCTTATTTTGTTTTCAGATTTTTTATTTCGTTTTCAGATTTCTTATTTTGTTTATGGATTTATTATTTTGTTTTCAGATTTCTTATTTTGTTTATGGATTTGTTATTTGGTTTTCATATTTCTTATTTTGTTCATGGATTTGTTATTTCGTTTTCAGATTTCTTATTTTGTTTTCAGATTTATTATTTTGTTTATGGATTTGTTATTTTGTTTTCATATTTCTTATTTTGTTTTCAGATTTTTTATTTCGTTTTCAGATTTCTTATTTTGTTTATGGATTTATTATTTTGTTTTCAGATTTCTTATTTTGTTTATGGATTTGTTATTTGGTTTTCAGATTTATTATTTTGTTTATGGATTTGTTATTTTGTTTTCATATTTCTTATTTTGTTTTCAGATTTTTTTATTTCGTTTTCAGATTTCTTATTTTGTTTATGGATTTGTTATTTTGTTTTCAGATTTGTTTTCAGATTTCTTATTTTGTTTATGGATTTATTATTTTGTTTTCATATTTCTTATTTTGTTTATGGATTTGTTATTTGGTTTTCAGATTTATTTCATTTTCAGATTTGTTATTTTGTTTTCAGATTTCTTATTTTGTTTAGGGATTTGTTATTTTGTTTTCAGATTTGTTATTTTGTTTATGGATTTGTTATTTTGTTTTCAGATTTCTTATTTTGTTTATGGATTTGTTATTTTGTTTTCAGATTTGTTATTTTGTTTATGGATTTGTTATTTTGTTTTCAGATTTGTTATTTTGTTTATGGATTTGTTATTTTGTTTTCATATTTCTTATTTTGTTTTCAGATTTTTTATTTCGTTTTCAGATTTCTTATTTTGTTTATGGATTTGTTATTTTGTTTTCAGATTTGTTTTCAGATTTCTTATTTTGTTTATGGATTTATTATTTTGTTTTCATATTTCTTATTTTGTTTATGGATTTGTTATTTGGTTTTCAGATTTATTTCATTTTCAGATTTGTTATTTTGTTTTCAGATTTGTTATTTTGCTTTCAGATTTGTTATTTTGTTTATGGATTTGTTATTTTGTTTTCAGATTTGTTATTTTGTTTATGGATTTGTTATTTCATTTTCAGATTTGTTATTTTGTTTTCAGATTTGTTATTTCGTTTTCAGATTTGTTATTTTGTTTATGGATTTGTTATTTCGTTTTCAGATTTGTTATTTTGTTTATGGATTTGTTATTTTGTTTTCTGATTTGTTATTTTGTTTTCAGATTTGTTATTTTGTTTATGGATTTGTTATTTTGTTTTCAGATTTTTAATTTCGTTTTCAGATTTCTTATTTTGTTTATGGATTTGTTATTTTGTTTTCAGATTTCTTATTTTGTTTATGGATTTGTTATGTTTTCAGATTTGTTATTTTGTTTATGGATTTGTTATTTCGTTTTCAGATTTGTTTTGTTTTCAGATTTGTTATTTTGTTTATGGATTTGTTATTTCGTTTTCAGATTTGTTATTTCGTTTTCAGATTTGTTTTGTTTTCAGATTTGTTATTTTGTTTATGGATTTGTTATTTCGTTTTCAGATTTGTTATTTTGTTTTCAGATTTGTTTTGTTTTCAGATTTGTTATTTTGTTTATGGATTTGTTATTTCGTTTTCAGATTTGTTTTGTTTTCAGATTTGTTATTTTGTTTTGCACTTATAAGCCACTATAAGACATGTTTACAATGTTAACCAATTTTACCAGCTGTTTTTTTTTATAACACAAGAGTGAAACCAATTTACAGTCATGTTTTTAGTAAATCTAACTTCGCAATGGCTTGAGCTCATAACCAAGCTAGCTGGCAGTACAATCATACTAAGCACTACACGACATACACTGCTGTTCAAAAGTTTGGAATCACTTGGAAATTTCCATGTTTTCCAAAGAAAACCCATTTTTACCGATTACAAAAGAAAGATCTACATTGTCGCACAGAGACTGATTATCAGCAACCATCAGTCCTCTGGTTCAGTCTCATGTTAAGTTCGCTAATACAAGTTAATCATTTTATAAGGCTAATTGATTATTAGAAAACATTTTGTGCTAGCACAGCTGATGTACTGATTAATGGAGCAATAAAAGTGGCCTTCTTTAAGTTAGGTCAGTAGCTGTAGGTTTGTTTACAGGCTCAGAAGAAAGAGCTTTCCTTCTTTTCATGATAAGAACTTCTCACCATGCTTTGAACTACTCCCTTCATACAACTGGTCCTAACCAGAACAGAAAAAAAGTGGAAGGCCCCAATGTACAACTTGAAAACAAGGAAATTTCCAAGTGATCCCAAACTTTTGAACAGTAGTGTATACTGTCTCAACTAATGCGTTGACAGTGTTTAATACATTTTAGAACAAATAAACTTTGTTTCATTCCATGTTTGTTGGACATATGCTACCACATGTTAAAAGTAAAATAAGGATAAGAATTTATTCTCCTCCAGATCCTCCTATTAGTGTATGGCACGAGAATCAACTGCATTAAAACAGCACTACCAGAAAGGGCACCAGAGGCCTGCAATCAAAACAGTGCCATTAATGGTTCATGATAAGATCATCACATCCTAATGATGCCTAAATGATGCCATGACCTGCTCCTGTATACATGAAGGGTTGCACTATTGGCCTTAAAACAAGCTGCAATTAATGCTTATATCATTTATACTTCAAACTGCATTCAACACCCACTAATCACTCCTAACCTGTGTGCATTTTAGCTACACTCCTGACTCTTGGTATATCAGTAAAAATAACTTCATCATTTCCAACAGGCACACTGGTGAAAATATACAAACAAAGTATAAATAATAGAATTTTTTTTGTGCGTAAGAGACTTTATGGACGCTCAGCTATATCCAGCCCACCGCTCTTATGAATAAAGAATATAGGAGTGAATTTCAGCCAAATGTTCTTCTTCTTCTTTTGGCTTTTCCCTTCAGGGGTCGCCACAGCGAATCATCTCTCTCCACCTATCCCTATCTTCTGCATCCTCAACACTTGCACCCACTAGCTTCATATCCTCATTAATTCCATCCATATACCTCCTCTTTGGCCTTCCTCTTTGCCTCCTGCCTGGCAGCTCCATGTCCAACATTCTCCTACCAATATACTCACTCTCCCTCCTCTGAACATGTCCAAACCATCTTAATCTGGCCTCCGCTAACTTTGTCCCCCAAATGTCCAACATGAGCTGCCCTTTCTGATGTACTTGTTAATAATCCTGTCCAACCTTGTCACTCCCAAAGAGAACCTCAACATCTTCAGCTCTGCTACCTCTAGCTCTGACTCCTGTCTCTTCCTCAGTGACACTGTCTCTAAACCATACAGCATGGCCGGTCTCATCACTGTCCTGTACACCTTCCCCTTGATTCTTGCTGATATTTTCCTATCACACAGAACTCCCGACACCTTTCTCCACCCATTCCAACCTGCCTGCACTCGCTTCTTTACCTCTTTCCCACACTCTCCATTACTCTGGACTGTTGACCCCAAGTACTTAAACTCCTGTACCTTCTTCACCTCTTCACCCTGTAACCTTACTGTTCCACTTCCCCCCCTTTCATTCACACACATGTACTCAGTCTTACTATGACTGACTTACTACGATCCCTGATGCAGTCCCGCCTCCACTTTGAACTCCTCTGTCTTTACCTACAGCACACCTCACCACTGTCCTGCTCCTCTCATACATGTCCTGCACCACTCTGACATACTTCTCTGCTACTCCTGACTTCCTCATACAGTACCACAGCTCTTCTCTTGGCACCCTGTCATACGCTTTCTCCAAGTCTACAAACACACAGTGCAACTCCCTCTGATATCCCTGTATTTCTCCATCAAAATTCTCAGAGCAAAAATTGCATCTGTTGTGCTCTTTCTGGGCATGAAGCCATACTGCTGCTCACAAATTTCCACTACCTTCCTTAACCTAGCTTCCACTACTCTTTCCCATAGCTTCATTGTATGGCTCATCAACTTTATCCACCTATAGTTGCTGCAACTCTTCACGTCACCCTTATTCTTAAAGATCGGCACTAACACACTTCTTCTCCATTCCTCAGGCATCCTCTCACTCTCTAAAACCCTGTTAAACAAACTAGTTAAAAATTCCACTGCTGCCTCTCCCATACACTTCCAGACCTCCACCGGGATGTCGTCAGGACCAACTGCCTTTCCACTTTTCATCCTCTTCAAAGCCTTCCTGACTTCATCCTTTCTAATCTTATCTACTTTCTGTTCCACAGAGTTCACCCCTTCTACTCTTTTTTCCCTCTCATTTTCCTCATTCATCAGCTCTTCAAAGTATTCCTTCCATCTCCTCTGTACACTCTCCTCACTTGTGAGCACCCTTCCATCTCTATCCTTAATAACTCTAACTTGCTGCACATCCTTCCCATCTCGATCCCTCTGCCTAGCTAACCTGTACAAGTCCTTCTCTCCTTCTCTAGTGTCTAACCTAGTGTACAACTCGTCATATGCCTTCTGCTTGGCCTTAGACACCTCCCTCTTCACTCTGTGCTGTAACTCCTTGTATTCCTGTCTATTCTCTTCAGTCCTGTCCATGTCCCACTTCTTCTTGGCTAACCTCTTCCTCTGGATACTATCCTGAACTTCCTCATTCCACCACCAAGTCTCCTTATCTTCTTTCCTCCTTCAGATGACACACCCAGCACCTTTCTCCCTGTCGCCCTGATCTCTTCTGCTGTAGTTTCCCAGTCATCTGGCAGCACTACCTGACCACCCAGAGCCTGCCTCAACTTCTGTCTAAATTCCTCACAACATTCTTCCTTTTTCAGCTTCCACCACTTGGTTTTCTTGTCTATCTCTATCTTTGACCTCTTCTTCTTACAGACCATCAAAGTCATCCTACACACCACCATCCTATGCTGTCTGGCTACACTCTCTCCCACTACCACTTTACAGTCATTAATCTCTTTCAGATTGCCTCTTCTACATAGGATGTAGTCTACCTGTGTTCTCCTACCTCCACTCTTGTAAGTCACTCTATGCTCCTACCTCCTCTGAAAATAAACGTTAACCACAGCCATGTCCATCCTCTTAGCAAAGTCCACTACCATCTGTCCTTCTAGGTTCTTTTCCTTAACTCCAAACTAGGCCCATCACCTCCTCATCACCCCTGTTCCTCTCACCAACATGTCCATTCAAATCCGCTCATATCACCACTCTCTCACCCGTGGGAATACTCTCCATCACCTCATCTAATTCACTCCAGAATCTCTCTTTCTCCTCTAACTCACAACCTACCTGTGGGGCATAACCACTTTAAAAACATTCAACATCACCCCTTCAATCTCTAACTTCAGACTCATCACCCTGTCTGACACTCTCTTCACCTCCAGGAAATTCCTCACAAACTCCTTTCCCTTTAGGACCACACCTACCCCATTTCTCTTACTATCCACACCATAAGAAAACAGCTTGAATCCTGCTCCTATACTACGAGCCTTGCTACCCTTCCACCTGGTCTCCTGTACACACAGTATATCCACCTTCCTTCTCTCCATCATATCAGCCAGCTCTCTACCTTTCCCTGTCATAGTACCAACATTCAGAGTTCCTATTCTCAGTCCTACACTCTTACCTTTCCTCTTCTCACTCTGTCTGTGCACTCTCCTCCCTCCTCTACTTCTTCGACCAACAGTAGCCCAATTTCCACCGGCGCCCTCTAGGTCAACGGCGCCGATGACGGTCGTTGATTACCCGGGCCTTGCCTGATCCGGTATGAAATTCAGAGTACTGACGATTCGCATAGTTAAATTTGGCAATGTTTTACGCCGGATGCCCTTTTCCCGATGCAACCCTCTCTTTTTTATCCGGGCTTGGGATCGGCACAGAAGTCACTGGACTGTGACCCGCATGAATTTCAGCCAAATGTTCAAAGCAATTAATTAATGCCTTTAAAGCACGGCACCAGATTTATACATAGTTTATACCTAAAGATAACACAACTAAGAAATGGTTCACTATAGGACTGTGTTTGTATTTGAATAGAACTTTGCAGTTGTTAACAGATACAGTACGAGGAAAACTTCCTGTTGTTGATTTAACACTTGAGTTGTATAGACTTACAGATTTCATAGAAGTCTCAGATTAATTCTAAATCACATGCAAAGCTGAACCAAATATCTTATTAACTAATAGGATATACAAGGTTTGTGCAGAATTGTGCTGAATATTTGTTATGCAAATAGAGTAATTACTTTGCAGTAAAAAAAAAAAATCTATTATATATATACACAAAACTACAAAACCTGAGTGTCTCTTCAGAAGCATCATTTTACCGAAACTGTTTTAGTATCTCAAAATTCATTTGGTCTCAACAAGATAAGGGTAAAAAAAACTCTCCCACAGAGAGAGATGGAGAAAACAAGACAGGAGAGAGATCTTTTTATATTTATTTATATCTCCCTGCCAGACATCCTGCTATTTTTCCCCATCAGCTGAACCTGACAAGTCTCCTTGAAAGAACAAAATGGTGCATACGTATTTTTCTTCAGTGCTTCTCAATTAACGATCACATGAGCACTGGAGCTTGTAGACGTCAGCTGGTCTTCAGCATGTTAAGTTCTCAGTGTGCTTTGTGGTTGCCAGATATTCATGATTTCAAATCTCTTTTATCCAACAAGCAGCACTGAACTAAATTGAGCTAAACTTGCAGTGGAAACGATATACCAGTTATACCAAAATATTATACCAGAAATATACCAATTGCTGTTTTACCAGAAGATTTAGTCCAAATCTTCTGTGAACAACCAAAAAAATCCCTTATCTATTGTTCACTGCCTAATATATCACTTTGCTTGTACTTCCTTATTCGTAAGTCACTTTTGAGAAAATTAAGTGAAAAATTTGCTTCTCTAATAGATGAGAAGTTGATGTCTTACACTATATTGGAATAATTCATGCATTTTTTTTGGCAATTGGATTCCAGCAAAGCTCATGATGAAAAATGATGAAAAAAGGTGTTTAGCTCATCAGAGATCGGCTATAGACTGAATAAAGACTTTCTCATTATATAAGCAAAGTTAAGAGCTGGAGAAACTCTGGAAGGGCAGAATGCACTCATAGTGTTTATAAAAGCAAAATTCTAGAAAATATATTTGAAATTCATGAAGGATCTTCCTCCACATGCCAAGGCTGCTTGATTGTACTCTGTAGCATTTATAGACTGCAGACTATTTGATCTGCCCAAGTCTCCCTGAACCCTCCAGAAGGAACTGGACATATTGCGTGTTGGTGTGCTTGCTAAAGTAGTGTGTCATGTATCTAGAAAGCAGTGATTCAGAGCTGTCATGACTCAGCTGGTGCGAATCAGGGGTGCAGTTTAGTTGCAGCAATCAGTCGGGAAGACTCTCTGAAACATGTTGCGTTTTCCTCTATTAATATTCAGTGATGAACTCAGAGATGTTGAGCCATTTCTGAACAGCAGAAGGTTCAGGAGCTGAGGTCTGCTGTGTGGGCTCACAATCTGCTCACACTGCTGTTTCACTCAAACAACAAATGCGAAGATAAATAGCTTGCTAATTTAGGGATTTAACAATGGAGTTTAAACACCCTGTCTGTATTTTTCCACTTGGATAAATATTGATAGTTCTGAGCACAGCAGGTGGTCGAAGCTTTGGACACTGGTCGGGTGAAAAAGTTTAGAAGTGAGTCTTCTTTCCAGTGGCCGTCATACATTGGAAAATAAAAATGCCACCTTGGAAAAACTTATACCCTGGGTAGGCTGCATATTAGTCAAAGTCTAAACATATCATATATTAAGTAAAAGTTCAGACTGATGAGTCACACCATCATCTCACCCTCAATCATTGTGCTGAGAATTTCTTCATGATGTAGGGGGTCACTGACCAGCCCATATGGCATTACCAAATATTCATGGTGACACGTGGAACTTCATAAAGACGTTCTATCATCTCAACAATATTGGTCTGTATTTTGGTTCCTAGTCAGATCGAGCTGGATTTTATCCAAGCAAAGCCTCCACCTCTCCTGTAACAGCATGGTTTCTCATACAGAGGTGGCAGGGTGTCTTTAATACACAGTGAAGTAGACACTTCCGTCTTTGGTGTTCTCAACTCCAGAAGAGCTAAAAACAGTCACCAATTTCACCAAGCTAAATCTCTGAAGGCCCTCATGAATATTTGCTAAAGACACATGGACTGGTCACTGCCTGTCCATCTCTGGTCTTGCACCTCCAGACCCATAGTTTGACCCGAGTCATCTGGTCATAGTTTGACCAAAATCATCTAATTCAGCTCCTAGAGGGTGGCCTAATGCTGCCTGATGCCCTAATGTTTGACTCAATACATAATAGCACCAAATAGATTACATTTCAACAATAAGCTAATCCCCAGCTAACCTGCTTTAGCTTGAACTACTTTTGGGTTCACTAGCAATTAAGGCTTTAACATAAGCAGAACAAACCTTTAGTCATTTTTTTTACCTAAAATTAGCACACAGAGAAAATAGCTTACATCTTTTTTTTATTATTTTATGTAAGACTCAAGCCTTTGTGTTGGAAACAAAAGCTGATCTGCACCTTTGTGTTATTTTGCAGGTCTCATTGTGAATGACCCACTTTTACTGTGTGGTCTGTAATGTTCTTGTCCAATTTGGCACACATTTGTCTGTTCATGTCTCTCACCATGGCTTATCTCTTTCTCAGTGTGCACAGCATCAATCAGCACCATCAACCCTATATTTCCATCATAAGTCCCTCTCTCATTATCCAGCAATGCTGTTCAAGTTCTGAAAGTCTGCCTGAGAAGTATCTTTTTGGTGATGTTCAGAATTTGACAGGTTTTTTTTTTTTTTTTTTTTTTTTTTTTTTAAAACTTCACAGATATCGTCCCCCAGTGAAGTCGGGCTCTGTAAGCTCACATTACAGCCTTATTACCTGTCATTACTTCTGTGGCAATGACAGAGACATTTCAGTGAACATTTCCATCAGCTCCTGAGCCTTGAAGTCTAAAGTGATGTTTCCTGAGATGTTAAATCTTTTCAGTGCAACACCATTCTCCACCTCCCTCACTTTCTGTATGCTAGTTCATCACATGCTTCATTTTCTGTCCATCTACACTAGGTTACATTACTACACTACTAAAGGATAGCCTGAAATGTATCCTACAAAAATATATGATACACTGACAGATTATACCGTATCAAATGACCTTATTAAATAGATAATTCAACACTGCTATTACCATATTTCCACATATTCCTATAGTCCACATTCCGTCTCTTGCTCTACTTTAGAGCCAGCAGAGTTCAAGGTGCATAAGCAGATGATAGGGGTGATGTGGGGATGATGGCATTTCTCTGCTGCTGACAGCAGCTCCATAGGTTTTGCAATGATGCTCATTACTGCTGAGTTCATTCGGAAGATATTCAGGTGTATTGTCTATGAATGGAAAAACTATTAGTGCTGTTTCCCTTTGAAGATCGCAATCTTATCATGCTGAAAATACTTGTGCACTTCACTGAACTTCTTTTAGAGCTTTGGGGAGCACTGGTGAATAGATCTAATAAGAAAGGTCAGATAGAGAGGGATTCTAAACAACCATGTTAAAGGTACAAGAATCTCTGCCTGGAATATAATTACACAAGACATACCAGTTGAGCCAGGCTTTGGGGTGGTGTCCCTAGACCCTGGTAATCTGGCCAACCATGTAAGTCAGTCAGTTTCAGACTGAAATTGCAACATTGAGCCATCTTGACTACTCACAACCTGCAAGCTGAAGGGTCAATTTGGTTCACATTTCTCTGTTCACGTCTCTCACAATGGTGTATCTCTTTCTCAGTATACACTGCATCAATCAGTACTATCACAATATATTTCCATCATATGTGCTTTTCTCATTATCCAACAAAAGTGTTGAAGGTTTGAAGCCTCCTGGTGGTCCAGCAGCAGGATCCCACACACTCCTTGCTGCAACCCCGGGTACTGACCCAGCCACTGAAGAGTTAACTCACAGTGCTGGCCCCAAGTCAGGATAAAATGGGAGGGTTGCTTTAGGAAGGGCATCCAGTATAAAACCTGTGCCCAATCAAAACATGCAGACCAAATGTGGTGACCCCAAAAAGGGAGCAGCTGAAAGAACAACAACAACTGTTGAATGTTTGAAAATCTGCCTGAGAAGTATCTTTGTGTGATTTTTAGTATTTGACAGTTTTTTCTGTTCTCAGGATTCTTTCCCCTGTGGGAGAATTTATTTGGTATGATGTCAGCCTCTGTTCACATTACAGCCTTATATACTGTCATTACTTCTGTAGCAATGACAGTGACATTTCGGTGAACACACAATCCAGCAGTGGAGCCAGGCCCTGGGATAGTGTCATCAGGCCACTGGTGACCTGGCCAACCATGTAACTCTGTCAGTTTCAGACTGATATTGCAACATAGAGCCATCTTGCCTGCTACAAACCTGCAATTTGAAGGGTCAGGGGCAAGGCCTATTCATGCACTGGGAATGTGATGGGCAATTGTAAACACACTAGACCAGGGGTGTCCAGTCTTATCCAGAAAGAGCCGGTGTGGGTGCAGGTTTTTATACCAATCAAGCAGGAGCCACACCTGATTCCACCTGTTTAATCAATTGACCTTGGCTTTCAATAGACTCAGGTGTGGTCTGCTTGGTTGGAATGAAAACCTGCACCCACACTGGCCCTTTCCGGATAAGATTGGACCCTGCACTAGATTCTTGCAAACCAGCTTTAAAAACATGGAATGTACCTTTGCTCTTTAGTTGACCGCTTTTACAAAATTTCTTCAGTCGGTGTGGTTTCCATCCTGTTCCAGAGATCCCCAGGAAATAGTCCTCAGACAGATTTGTGGAGGTTGAGGATCTATCAGTTCAGGTCTTACCCAGTGAACAACAGAGTTTCCTCAAAGTCTCATGAAAGAAATCTGTGACTAGTTTTTGAGTACTAAGCCTTCTTGGAGAAGACACTTGCGTCTAACTAACTACACATTACTTCACTGTTCATGTTGGGAATGATGGAGCGCCATGATTTGTAGGAATGTTCTTCCTGGTTTAAAACTGATTAAAAACTGAAAGACCTGGTTAATAGCCTTCTGTGCAAGCTATGGATTGGAACATGGAATACCCTGCTCTGTCTTGGCTCTATCTGATCTAGACTTCTTACCCAAACTTCTGTGTTTTGCTGCAGGGCCATGAAGCAACTAGGATGGCAATAATCAATGAGAAGAAATTCTCTTCCACAAAGAGTGTGAGGATCCCTTTGGGTGAGGGAGAGACTGGGCTAATGGCAAGGCAAGTTCTGTAACTTGGAACTTTATTCCTGAACAATGGAAAAAGAGAGCATAAAATGGACAATTTCAATGGAAACTCTTATCTATCACATCATTTTCTTTTCAAATAGTCAAGATAGAAATACATTAGTGTTCATGATTTTGAATTGAACATTGTAAAAATGTGATGCAACTTTATATGGGATAAAAAAAACAACAACAACAACTTCATGCACAGGTGAACTGGATCAGACTGAACCTTATTTGGAAGTTGTCTAAAAGTTGAAATCTCTAAAGGACCTGTGCGGTGCCACAAAAAGCTGAAAGGTTCTTTTTTACCACGAAAACACATCCTTCTTCCTTCAGGTCCCTTGAAAGTGAGCGAAGTTTTGCAGGATAAAATATTTCCGAATTTTTCTGCTGTGTGATTGAGAGCTCTGAGGGCATTTGATCTCGAAAGATCTCTAACGCAGCAGTGCAAAGCGAGCTTGATGTGACAGCTCACTGACTGAAATGTTTCCTCAAGAGAGGAAAGGTAGCACCAGACATTCACACAAACACACACAAAACACACACAACACACACACACACACACACACACACACACACACACACACACACACACACACACACAGCTTCAAAACATACGACTTTACTTTTAGCATGAACAACAGAAGCAGTCTAAGTACAGCTAACTTAAAAATCTGGAACAGATTGTCACAATCTACCACTGTATTTCTGATTCAGGAAATATAAGAAAGCAAACTTTCAAAATACATTTTAATGTAAATCTTTACAGCATGCTGGGGTTGATTTGTAGGTCTGCTCATCTGAGATTGGAGTGTTGATCCTCAGAGAGGAGATGGTGGGAAGTTGTGTGTTTATTTATGAAGCCTAATGAGTCTAATTGGTCAATTAGTGCTGTGATTGATCCAATATTGAGTCTCTGCAGAGTGAAGGAGCGCTTCAAATCTACAAGGCATCAAGACACTTTGGAATATGTATATGATAGATAGATAAACATATATATAATATAGGGATAAATGATGGAGATAAATAGCAACTTTAAGCTTTATCATTTTTTCTGTGTTTCTATACTTCTGTAAAGACAATTTCCATTGTTAAAAGCGCTATACAAATAAACTGAATTGAATATAGATATACATTTTATACACCGACCAGGCATAACATTATGACCACCTCCCTTATATTGTGTTGGTCCCCCTTTTGCTGCCAGAACAGCCCTGACCCGTCATGCACTGTGTATTCTGAACACCTTTCTATCAGAACCAGCATTAACTTCTTCAGCAATGTGTGCAACAGTAGCTCGTCTGTTGGATCGGATCACACGGGCCAGCCTTCGCTCCCCATGTGCATCAGTGTGTCTTGGCCTCCCATGACCCTGTCTCCGGTTCACCACTGTTCCTTCCTTGGACCACTTATGACAGATACTGATCACTGCAGACCGTGAACACCCCACAAGAGGAAGTTGGGAGTTAACTATATAAAAACTATGCATTTGTTCCATTAATCTACATATGTACCAACAGTTATACGTCAACTTGAATGAATAATCAGGAGTTGATTACTCCTGTGACTCTGTGTCTGTTTATATGATCAGTTTATGATAAAAAAAACCCCCCAAAACCTCAGATCGCTATCCTTAATAAGTAAAGTACATACTCTTTCAGCCTGTGTATCTGAATCTGCTACTACTGCTCTCTGTGCTCTGCTATGTGTGTGTTCGTGTCTGTGTGTGTAATTACATAGCTTCCCAGTCGACCTCAAACCTGAATGCCAGGCTCTGACTCACTCGGCTCTAATTCAATAATTGTCAATTATCGTGGATGTGTGTGATGTGTTATTATGCAACGCTCGATCTGGCCTTGGCAGCTATATGAGTCGTCATTAGGGCACTCAGGGCTACAGATAAAGCAACACTTGGCTCATAACAATAGCCAGGTTTCACAAGGAGAAGGATTAACCGAGGAGCAATCCATTTTCTGTCCCAGCAGTGCAAGATTGAAGACAGAATAAGAGGAAGAGGAAAGGAAAAGATGCTTAGATCTATTCTAATAAAATTCAGTCCTGAGATCTCCTGGGTAATAACGTTAAAAGTTCAATATAGACATTTGAGCTTATAGAATTAAAAAGATGTCTGTGGTGGAAATGTCAATGAGGCACATTGGTACAAAAGTGTACCATTAGAACAAAAATAAATAAATAAATAAAATAAATAAAAAATATGTATGTATGTATGTATGTATGTATGTATGTATGACGAGTCTACCATGTTGTCTCATTTGCATATCCAGTTAATTGAAAAAGTTTACACACCCCTATTAAAATTGTATGTATTTGTTGTGTAAAAAAATTAAACCAGATATAATACAAAAAAAATTAGGGAAAGTAAGACATAGCAAAATCCTTACATTAAGTAAGTTGCATAAGTGTGCACACCTATTAATAATAATAATAATAATAATAATAATAATAATAATAATTTGAGTGTACCCAATCATCAAAATTCAACATTATCCAATCATCTTCGAACATGATTTTCTGTAGCTTTTTTGACATCTTCTTGGTTTAACCTGACTGCTAGAACCTGAAAGGCATCGATCAAGAGACAAGTACAAAAGAATTTCCAAAACATGAAATGTACCACAGGGCAGCACGGTGGTGGCTTAGTGGTCTCGCTCCCGCTCACTGTGTGTGGAGTTTGTGTGTTCTCCCCGTGCTTGGTGGGTTTCCTCCGGGTGCTCCGGTTTCCTCCCACAGTCCAAAGACATGCTTCTAGGCTGATTGGAGTCTCTAAATTGCCCATAGTGTGTGATTGCGTGAGTGAATGAATGTGTGTGTGTGTGCCCTGCGATGGGTTGGCACTCCGTCCAGGGTGTATCCTGCCTTGATGCCCAATGACACCTGAGATAGTCACAGGCTCCCCATGACCCGATGACAGATCGGATAAGCGGTACAGACAATGAAAAAAAAAAAGGAAATGTACCACTGAACACCAAGAAGGCCATCATCAACAAAATGAGAAAATGATCAAGAACAGGCTGTCCTTTCAAAAATGACACAAGGACAAGAAGAAAACATATCAGGGAGGCTGCCAAGAGCCCTACAGCAACATTAAAGGAGCTGGAAGAATATCTGGCAAGAAGTTTTCACTCCTTGCAGGTGACTACAGTCTCTTCTTCCCATATATGAGCTATGGGGTAGATAGATAGAAGACCTTTCTCATGAATCAAATGTCAACTTAATTCATCCCAAACCATGGAGCAATATGTGTTATGGTTTGGTAAGAGCAAGGTAGAATTGTATGGGCATTTTGGTAATTCTACCAAACAAACCCAGAGAAGCATGGTGGTGGCAGCATCATGCTCTGCAGCTGGTTCTTCTAAGCTGGAACTGGGGCTTTAGGCAAAGAATCATGGATAGCTCCGAATACTAACCTATTTTAGAATAAAAAAAAAACTGGGTAAAAACAATTTAGAGATGTGAATCAGTCTACAACATTCATTCATTCATTGTCTACCGCTTATCTGATCTATTCACGGGTCACGGGGAGCCTGTGCCTATCTCAGGCTTCATTGGGCATCAAGGCAGGATACACCCTGGACGGAGTGCCAACCCATCGCAGGGCACACACACTCTCAGTCATTCACACAATCATACACTACACACTACAGACTACAGACAATTTAGAGATGCCAATCAACCTACAATGCATGTCTTTGGACCGGGGGAGGAAACCCCCGAGGCACAGGGAGAACACGCAAACTCCACGCACACGGCGGAGGCGGGAATTGAACCCCCAACCCTGGAGGTGTGAGGCAAACGTGCTAACCACTAAGCCACCATGCCCCCCCCCAGTCTACAACATATTTCTTTTAAATAGAAAAGAAAACTGGAAAACTGGAAAACACTTTGGGGATAAGTTGGAACACCAACTGCAGCCCAGACCTCCTCACCTGACATCAGTGTCTAATCTCACTAATGCTCTTGTGGCTTAATGAACACAAATCCCCACTGCCATGCTCCAACATCTAGTGAAAACCTCCCCAGAAGAGGAGGGTGGAGCTAATTCTAACAGCAAAGGAGGAATAAATCTGAAATGAGATGTATGAAACTTTTGGCCATATAGTGTGTTCATGTGAAAGGAACTGGCTGATATCCTCATGTTTAATTCAGTGTGGACAGTTTGGTCCTGAGCTACACCAAAACAGATTCTGATCATTTGTGATGTTGGGGAGATTTGTGGCGGTGTCTTGCTCCAGGCTGTATGTTGTAGTGTGTTGGTGTTTGCTTTGGTCCTTTGCTCCAGGCTGTGAGCAGCTGAACAGCTGAATATTTTATTAACAGGGTCATGACAAGTTGGATGACTTTCCTTAGAAGTGGGTGACCCCTTTAGAGTTATTTCCATTAATTATGCTAATCTGGGTTTCATTCTTAACTGATAAAAACATTTAATATGCAAATTCTTTCCCATCTTTAACCGGCTAAATTAGCATTTTTGCAGACTGCAATCTTTTAAAAGCACTTGAATACTTGCATATTATAAAATTAGAGCATGTTATACGATATTTACTGTATAGTGTATACTGTATTATGTGTGTGTATTTGCAAATATTCAGATATTACAGATATTTCAGATCTCAATATCTACAGTATATTTAAGATGCAAATACAGTATTCATATACATACTCTAATGGGAGTGTTGAGTTCATTCATTCACACAAACATTCACACTTACAGCCTAGAGTAGGAACCGATCATCAGTCATCTCCTGTGAAGAGACCAGTAACCACAGACCAATAACCGATTACAGCTGAGCTGGAATGTGTCACCTGCCATGTTGGTTTTAATCTAAAGAACAATGTTTGTGAGAAAATGTCTTTGGTCTTGCCTCTGATTTGTGAGAACATCCAGAAAGAAGTGTGTTTACTTTGTTTAAATCTTGTGCTCAGTGTCTGATGGATGACTGAAGGACAATCCAGAACAAAAAAAAACAGTTATCTGTCTGTCCATACATCCATCCATCAATCCATCTCTCCATCTATCTGTCTGTCTATATACATACATATTTATCTGTCTGTCTGTCCATCCATCCATCCATTTGTCTGTCTCTCTAACCATCTGTCCATCTATCCGTCCATCCGTCTGTCTGTCCATCCATCTGTCTGTCTATCTATCTGTTTGTCTTTCTATCCATCCATCCATCTATCTATATACAAACATATCTATCTATCTATCTATCTATCTATCTATCTATCTATCTATCTATCTATCTATCTACTTTTACTTCTTTTATCTATCTATCTGTCTGTCTGTCTGTCCATCCATCTGTTTTCTGTCTGTTTTCCCCTTTTCTATCTCTCTCTCTCTCTCTCTCTCTCTCTCTCACACACACACACACAAACACACACACACACAAGCATATATCTCATATATCTTCTAGTGTTCTGGATGAATTTCGAGGAGGTGAAAGTTGTGACTGTGTGCATTGTGTTGGTGGTACAGTGAGTAGAGTCACTGTGGAATAGCTGCAGGTCTCTGGTTAGATTCAGAGCTCAGGCTACTGTCTTATTGCGTATTTATTATGATAGATACATCATTCTCACTCAGATTAATCTAATCTATCATTTCAAAATCTCATAAATTCACCTGGATAAAAATCCAATAGGAGCTAAAGGAGATAAACAGATAATCCTGTGTTGTCTTCAGTTACCCAACAAATACATTATCAGCCCTACACTACGCTGCACACTGGTTAATGAGAAGTCACAAAGCTGCACACTTCCTGATGCGACTCAGTAGATAAAAGTCAGTCTCTGAGTTAGAGCTTTACATTGCTGCTGTTAGTGGATGTTGCCATGCAGATCACGCAATCAGACGCTCTTGTAGGATCAGTGTTAGAGAGACAAGGCTATTCAAAACATATATTTTATTCACACATTTCATGTGCTGCATTGCTGAATAATGTACGCATCAACCTGGCAACCTACAGAACAGTTAATTACAGCTAATGTCATTATAGAGGCACCGTGCAGACAGGAAACTAATACCAATATACATACTCCTGAGGTGGAGGAAAACAATATGAAGGACAAAAGCTCATGGGAAATCTGTTAAAAAAAAAAAAAATAAAATAAAAATCCAGACAGCATCATTTCACACGTCAAATTGGTCCATCATTTGGTCCAAAAGTCATATTAATATTTACACAGGAGAAGTTACTAGCTGTGTTCTGAGTCAGGGTTAGAAAATGAAGAAGGTAAGAAATAGTGTCCCCCCCCCCCCCTTTTATTAAATGTATTATAATGTAGCATGAACAATAAAAAAGACTATGATATATAATAAAGAAAATGAAATAAGTATGTAATAGGAATCTAGTATATTGCTATTATACAGTATTGTTGCATGAATAGACGGCTTATAAAATAATACTTCACAATCCAACACGTAGTTTGCCTGCAGAGGAATAGATAGAATTCTCTTCTATGTTACAATACATTTCTTCATTTTTTTCATGTCCTTATATGGATATAATATTATTATATCATTTATTTTTTTTTATATTATTAAATTTTTTTTTCATTTATATTTATTTTTCTTGTAATCTGAAGCAGTCTCTGGCAAAAGAATTTCCTTCAGGATTAATAAAGTTCTCTCATCTCATCTCATCTTAAACTCAACTGCAACCAACACCAGCATCATCTTCTATCTTTTGTACCTTGATGACTTTTAGCCTCTGTTCTAAACGTTTACAGGAAGGGACACAGTGTAAAGTGAAGACGCTCAGCTCGTGTAAAAGATCCCTTCCCCGTTGTTGCGTAGCATCAATCAACAGCCGGTCAGTCGAACACGTGTCCGTGAGGGTTCACTCATGTTCACTCGGCTGTGTTGGCTCAGTGTAATTGACAGTCTCAGTGACACTTTGTTGATTCAGGCTGCTTTAATCCTTATCTTTTATAAAGCATGCACTTTTAGCTTCTCTCTAACTCCTTTTGAGCAAGAGAGAGAGAGAGAGAGAGAGAGAGAGAGTGTGTAGAGAGAGAGAGAGGCTTAAATCATGAATCTCTGAAATTGTTAATATTCCTAGCTAAAGGAAAACAGGCATGAGCACATCTCTCATATAAAAGCTCAGTCTGACTACAATGGAAGTGTATTTGTGAAAAACAAAATGCATTTTTTAGTCTCAAATTTTCCTTCAAAATCCTTTCCTATAGATCTCAGAGGAAAGTGCCATCAGCCCACATGAGTTCACAGGTGCGAGAGAGAGAGCGAGACAGAGAGAGAGAGAGAGCGAGAGAGAGAGAGAGAGAGAGAGACAGAGCGAGAGAGAGAGAGAGAGCGAGAGAGCGAGAGAGCGAGAGAGCGAGAGAGAGAGCGAGAGAGCGAGAGAGCGAGAGAGAGAGAGAGAGAGAGAGAGAGAGAGAGAGAGCGAGAGAGAGCGAGAGCGAGACAGAGAGAGAGAGAGAGAGCGAGAGCGAGACAGAGAGAGAGAGAGAGCGAGACAGAGAGAGAGAGCGAGACAGAGAGAGAGGGAGAGGGAGAGAGACAGAGGGAGAGAGACAGAGAGAGAGAGAGAGTGAGTGAGTGAGTGAGAGAGAGAGCGAGACAGAGAGAGAGAGAGAGTGAGAGAGCGAGACAGAGAGAGAGCAAGACAGTGATAGAAGGTGAGAGAGAGAGAGAGAGAGAGAGCGAGACAGAGAGAGAGAGAGAGCGAGACAGAGAGAGAGAGAGAGCGCGAGACAGAGAGAGAGAGAGAGTGAGAGAGCGAGACAGAGAGAGAGAGAGAGCGCGAGACAGAGAGAGAGAGAGAGTGAGAGAGCGAGAGAGAGAGAGAAAGAGAAAGCGAGACAGAGAGAGAGCAAGACAGTGATAGAAGGTGAGAGAGAGAGAGAGAGAGAGAGAGAGAGAGAGAGAGAGAGAGAGAGAGAGCGCAAGACATAGATAGAGGGTGACAGAGAGAGAGAGAGAGAGAGAGAGAGCGAGACAGAGACAGAGTGAGAGAGCGAGAGCGAGAGAAAGAGAGAGAGAGTGAGAGAAAGTGAGACAGAGAGAGAGCAAGACAGTGATAGAGGGTGAGAGAGAGAGAGAGAGAGAGAGAGAGAGAGAGAGAGAGAGAGAGAGAGCGCAAGACAGAGACAGAGACAGAGACAGAGTGAGAGAGCGAGAAAGAGAGAGAGAGAGGGAGAGAGAGAGAGAGAGAGAGAGAGGAAGTTGTGCACACTAGTAGGACGTCCTCTGTTGTCACTATGTAAGTCTGTAGTCAACAACATTAACCTGTCACTGCAGCACCATGTGAGTGTCTGAACATCTGAACAGGAGACCAGAGCCTTATGTACAGCTATGAGATCAGCTCAAAGAAGGCTTGTCTTCAATCTGACCTTTTCTGTCGTACATTTTTACTAAAAAGAAAGTTTCACATCTTTGTGATGTTTAATGGACGAGTCATACATTTTATATATAAAAAATACACAAAACACATGTTTGAGCGTCGACGTCGTTTCCTGTCAGATTTAATGTTGTAAACTTTCAACTTGGCTTCCTGATATCAGAATTACAAATTCACAAAATGAATTAAAGCTTGTACGTGATTGCCGGAATCATTTGTGCAAAGCTTTTATCACTCTTCTGTGATCTGTTTCTCAATGAATTCAGCTTTTATGAGTGGATACAAGGACTCGGCATGTGAAAGAGAGACAGAAACGCTGGCCTTCACAAAGCCGTGGATTTTCTCTCAGGGAATACTTTAACTGCTTTGATGTTTTCAAAGAGGCAGCGCAGCAAACATTCATGAAACGTTCCAGCATTCGCGCCAGCCAACATGTTCTGTTTGAGCTAAAAAGCTCTTTCACTGCTTACAAATCCAATATCCCATTTTGTTCCAATGATTTCCGCAGCGTTTCAGTGCTCCTGGCAACCGGAACCTCCTAAATACACAGCGATTTATTTAACTGCCAGTTAAACTAACTATTTCTGAGCACATCAAAAATAAACAAAATGACTCTTATTTCTGAATCATCTTCAGCTTTAGCCAAACTCTGGATTTTTTCCATCCTCACTGTAGAAGAAACAGCTAATCATTTTTTACTGATATTTGAGAACATTCCTTTTGGAGCAGGGCGTGAGTGGAATTTAGAGGAAAAACTGGATTGTGTTTTTTTTTAATCGATGTTAGTGTGTGTGGATTTTGATGTATTAAATTGAGCAGGGTGGAGATGATCCATTCATTCAAACCCTTACAGAAAAAATGGCATATAGCTCATACAGTGATATGTATTTCATAATAAAAAACTTAATATAAAATTTCATTCTTTATAATATAAACAAATGTGTAAAGAGCAGATATAAAAATAAATGAACTGTAAAAAAAAAAAAAAAAATCAGGTGTGAAAATAAATGCATTTTAAAAATCAGCTGTGAAAAATTGTCTTCTTTCGGCTTTTCCCTTCGGGGGTCGCCACAGCGAATCATCTCTCTCCACCTATCCCTATCTTCTGCATCCTCAACACTTGCACCCACTAGCTTCATATCCTCATTAATTCCATCCATATACCTCCTCTTTGGCCTTCCTCTTTGCCTCCTGCCTGGCAGCTCCATGTCCAACATTCTCCTACCAATATACTCACTCTCCCTCCTCTGAACATGTCCAAACCATCTTAATCTGGCCTCCCTAACTTTGTCCCCCAAACGTCCAACATGAGCTGTCCCTCTGATGTACTCGTTCCTAATCCCGTCCAACCTTGTCACTCCCAAAGAGAACCTCAACATCTTCAGCTCTGCTACCTCTAGCTCTGACTCCTGTCTCTTCCTCAGTGACACTGTCTCTAAACCATACAGCATGGCCGGTCTCACCACTGTCCTGTACACCTTCCCATTGATTCTCGCTGATATTTTCCTATCACACAGAACTCCCCACACCTTTCTCCACCCATTCCAACCTGCCTGCACTCGCTTCTTTACCTCTTTCCCACACTCTCCATTACTCTGGACTGTTGACCCCAAGTACTTAAACTCCTGTACCTTCTTCACCTCTTCACCCTGTAATCTTACTGTTCCACTTCCCCCCCTTTCATTCACACACATGTACTCAGTCTTACTATGACTGACTTACTACGATCCCTGATGCAGTCCCGCCTCCACTTTGAACTCCTCTGTCTGACCTACAGCACACCTCACCACTGTCCTGCTCCTCTCATACATGTCCTGCACCACTCTGATATACTTCTCTGCTACTCCTGACTTCCTCATACAGTACCACAGCTCTTCTCTTGGCACCCTGTCATACGCTTCCTCCAAGTCTACAAACACACAGTGCAACTCCCTCTGACCATCCCTATACTTCTCCATCAAAATTCTCAGAGCAAAAATTGCATCTGTTGTGCTCTTTCTGGGCATGAAGCCATACTGCTGCTCACAAATTTCCACTACCTTCCTTAACCTAGCTTCCACTACACTTTCCCATAGGTTCATTGTATGGCTCATCAACCTTATCCACCTATAGTTGCTGCAACTCTTTGGAGGCATGCGGAAGGCCTGGATTCGATTCCCAGCCAATGCCTCAACCCCAGCCACTGGATACAGTGCCGGTCCCAAGCCCGGAAAAATGGGAGGGTTGCGTCAGCAAGGGCATCCGGCGTAAAACAGGGAGCAGCCGAAAGCAGTTGCTGCAACTCTTCACGTCACCCTTATTCTTAAAGATCGGCACTAACACACTTCTTCTCCATTCCTCAGGCATCCTCTCACTCTCTAAAACCCTGTTGAACAAACTAGTTAAAAATTCCACTGCTGCCTCTCCCATACACTTCCAGACCTCCACCGGGATGTCGTCAGGACCAACTGCCTTCCCACTTTTCATCCTCTTCAAAGCCTTCCTGACTTCATCCTTTCTAATCTTATCTACTTTCTGTTCCACAGAGTTCACCCCTTCTACTCTTTTTTCCCTCTCATTTTCCTCATTCATCAGCTCCTCAAAATACTCCTTCCATCTCCTCTGTACACTCTCCTCACTTGTGAGCACCCTTCCATCTCTATCCTTAACAACTCTAACTTGCTGCACATCCTTCCCATCTCGATCCCTCTGCCTAGCTAACCTGTACAAGTCCTTCTGTCCTTCTCTAGTGTCTAACCTAGTGTACAACTCGTCATATGCTTTCTGCTTGGCCTTAGACACCTCCCTCTTCACTCTACGCTGTAACTCCTTGTATTCCTGTCTATTCTCTTCAGTCCTGTCCATGTCCCACTTCTTCTTGGCTAACCTCTTCCTCTGGATACTATCCTGAACTTCCTCATTCCACCACCAAGTCTCCTTATCTTCTTTCCTCCTTCCAGATGACACACCCAGCACCTTTCTCCCTGTCTCCCTGATTACTTATGCTGTAGTTTCCCAGTCATCTGGCAGCACTATCTGACCACCCAGAGCCTGCCTCAACTTCTGTCTAAATTCCTCACAACATTCTTCCTTTTTCAGCTTCCACCACTTGGTTTTCTTCTCTATCTCTATCTTTGACCTCTTCTTCTTACAGACCATCAAAAT
This sequence comes from Hemibagrus guttatus, assembly GCA_033459395.1. Classification (NCBI taxonomy): domain Eukaryota; kingdom Metazoa; phylum Chordata; class Actinopteri; order Siluriformes; family Bagridae; genus Hemibagrus; species Hemibagrus guttatus. The sequence continues at coordinate 5,657,022 of JAUCMX010000004.1, forward strand.
CATCCTACACACCACCATCCTATGCTGTCTGGCTACACTCTCTCCCACTACCACTTTACAGTCACTAATCTCTTTCAGATTGCCTCTTCTACATAGGATGTAGTCTACCTGTGTTCTCCTACCTCCACTCTTGTAAGTCACCTGTGTACCCCTCACCAACATGTCCATTAAAATCCGCTCCTATCACCACTCTCTCACCTGTGGGAATACTCTCTATCACCTCATCTAATTCACTCCAGAATCTCTCTTTCTCCTCTAACTCACAACCTACCTGTGGGGCATAACCACTAACAACATTCAACATCACCCCTTCAATCTCTAACTTCAGACTCAACACCCTGTCTGACACTCTCTTCACCTCCAGGAAATTCCTCACAAACTCCTCCTTCAGGACCACACCTACCCCATTTCTCTTACTATCCACATCATAATAAAACAGCTATACTTGTTACCCTTCCACCTGGTCTCCTGTACACACAGTATATCCACCTTCCTTCTCTCCATCATATCAGCCAGCTCTCTACCTTTCCCTGTCATAGTACCAACATTCAGAGGTCCTATTCTCAGTCCTACACTCTTACCTTTCCTCTTCTCTCTCTGTCTACGCACTCTCCTCCCTCCTCTACTTCTTCGACCAACAGTAGCCCAATTTATGGTCGTTGTTAACCCGGGCCTCGACCGATCCAGTATGAAATTCGTACTGACGATTCGCATGAGGAAATTTGGCAATGTTTTACGCTGGATGCCCTTCCTGACACAACCCTCTCTATTTATCTGGGCTTGGGACTGGCACAGAAGTCACTGGACTGTGACCCCCATGGCTAGATTAGCTGTGAAAAAATATGAATTGTAAAAAAAAAATCAGATCTGAAAATAAAAAACATGAAACAAAAGGTAACAAAACTAGATGTGGAATATAATGTGTTAAACAAAATATAAACACAAATCAAACATAAAAACATTCATTCATTCATTCATTGTCTGCCGCTTATCCAATCTATTCTCGGGTCACGGGGAGCCTGTGCCTATCTCAGGCCTCACTGGGCATCAAGGCAGGATACACCCTGGACGGAGTGCCAACCCATCGCAGGGCACACACACACACACACACACACACACACGCACTCCCTCTCATTCACCTCTATGGACAATTTAGAGATGCCAATTAACCTACAATGCATGTCTTCGGACCGGGGGAGGAAACTGGAGTACCCGGAGGAAACCCCAGAGGCACGGGGAGAACATGCCAACTCCACACACACGGCAGAGGCGGGAATCGAACCCCCAACCCTGGAGGTGTGAGGCAAACGTGCTAACCACCAAGCCACCATGCCCCCCCACATAAAAACATAAAAACTAAAAAAAAAGAAAAAATGTAAATTGCATATGTGAGTCACGTGATTACTGTAAATCAATCCCCAACTGTCTTTATTCCCTAAGTGCAGCCATAAAAACACACTTACCTGTTAAATGGACATTGAAGCAGATAGAAATCACACACAGCAGCACTGAGAGAGAATCACGCGCGAAAACGAATGAGAAGAAGGTGTATTTCACACGTCTCACGTTTCTCTGAGGATTTGCATCACAGCGTAACAGTCAGGAGACGCCGCTTGAAGCGGGGGTCGAACCCGGATCTCTGCGCTAAGCTCGATCACCCGCGTGCAGAGAATCAGACACACATGCAGGGTAAAATAAAAGCACTGCTTTATTAACAAAACTAAAACTGAAAGAAGACTTACACAAGACAAATACAAAGTATGTAACCAATAACATGGGAACACAAGGGCGTCAGACTGTATCACACGAACAGAAAACAATGACTGGCAACAACAAATAACACAAGACAGGTGTATATAGGACAGATCATCAAGGTAAATGGGAAACAGGTGACATGGCAGAAAAGCAGGAAGAAAGGGCGTGGCAGAACACACAACAACAATGACAAACAAAGCAGGCTATGATGAGATACCTGCCACCTAGTGGTCTGACAGGGAACTGTCCCAGTAGCACCTGACACATGAAGAAGAACAATAAGATGCCTTTATCAACACATGTATTACAGTACAGTGGAATTCTGTTCCTCACAAATTCCAGCTTTGGAAGTTGGGGTCAGAGCATAGCTGCCCCTGCGCTGCAATAATAAAGTCTTCAAGCCTGTATCTCTACAATACAGAGAGGGTTAAGGGCCTTGCTAAATTGCCCAAGAGTAGCAGCTTGGCAGCGCTGGGGCTTGAACCCAAATCTTCTAATCCCCAACCCAGAGCCTTAACCACTTGAACCACCACTGCTCACATGGGAACAACCCATCATGGATACAAAAGAAGGTAAAATCTACCATATCTGTCACCATGCCATGCATTTCTCTATCACTCCTTTACTCTTTGTTTCTCCAGCAGCTAAAAACTGGATCCAGTGAAGTCTTTCCCAACAACAACAACACTTAAATCCTTAACAGCAATCACAACATGGGAGAAATTTATTCATTGTCTACCACTTATTCGATCTCAGGCATCAAGGCAGGATACACCCTGGATGGAGTGCCAACCCATCGCAGGGCACACACTCTCATAATCACACACTACAGACAATTTAGAGATGCCAATCAACCTACAATGCATGTCTTTGGACTGGGGGAGGAAACCAGGGTACCCAGAGGAAACCCCCAAGGCACAGGGAGAACATGCAAACGTGCTAACCACCAAGCCACCGTGCCCCCCACAAATTTATTTATATTCATATTAAAGTTATTCTGAGTTGATGAATAACTAGCGGTGCTAATGAGGAGCTCAGGAGGCTATACAAAAATATATTGCCATGATATAAACAAGCAGATGATAAAAAAACGATGACAGATATTCTGTTTTAAATTTCATTTCAATTACATTAAATGACATTAAGAAAGTCAGTCAAAATTTTTAATACTCTTTTTCATCCAGGTGTTGTTTTTGAATCCCCAGAAACAAAAAGCCAATATTTGATATGAATAAAGCATAAATTCTTAATAAAACAGAGGATTTGAGCAGCTCGACTGCAGACGTATGAAAGCTTCATCATTCAGCTCATCTCACCATCGGAGCTCTGAGCTTTACCGCTAATTAAACCCCAGAGGCCAGTGGAGGTCATGCACTGGATGGAGAATTTGGATAATTAGACGGGGGAGATGGGTTAAAATGATTTGAGAGCGGCACAGTGCTGGGATCACCTAAACCTCGGAATATTAATAATAAAGAGGAAGAAGTCAGGAGGTTTCAGTCAATTAAAGCAACCTGATTTTTACATTTCGAACTCCTCCTGGATGTGTGATTCAGCCTCCATGCATTAACACGTTTCCATATTTAATAAAAAAGACCATTTCTGGGCAATTCTTAAAAAAAACACAAATAAACAGAAAGTGTATCAACACCTTAGGAAGCTCTCAGATCTGAACACTACACTTTCAGCACACCTTGAACTTTATTTTAATCTACTATATGTCATGACTGTGTAACCTGCAGCTGAATAGCACGGGTGTGATACTCGTGTCACAACAATCAGGACAGAGACGCTGAGGCAGATGAAGACGCAGGGAAGACAGCTTCACTCAGATCACAACGACTAATCTGAAATATCCGGCAAGGTCAGAGTGAAGAAACAAACACAGCTCAGGCAATTTGCAAACAACACAACATGAGCTACACGAGATCCCGGAAACTTCAGCAAAATCAGTAAAGCACGGAAAGGTCTAGAACTGGGAGTGAGTGTGTACTGCACAGTGAACTGGGAGTGAGTGTGTATGTAACGGAGGCCAGCGGTAGGTGCTGCGCAGGGAAACCTCACTCCCCTGATCTCAAGAGGCACACTGGTGACTGACGCTAGTGGCTGCAGCCTTCAGCCTCCTTGTTAGTGCGCCCGCCTCCAAGACCGAGGGTTGCGAGTAGGATCCGGGGGGGTTACAGTGTACTGCACAGTGAAATGGGAGTGAGTGTGTGTGAAAGTGTGTGTGTGGATACAGGTGTTGTTCAGTCAGTAGCTGGGGGATGAAACAGGGAAGTGTGTGTGTTTGAAAGTGTGTGTGTGGATACAGGTGTGATCAGTCAGTAGCTGGGGGATGAAACAGGGACGTGTGTGTGTTTGAAAGTGTGTGTGTGGATACAGGTGTGTTCAGTCAGTAGCTGGGGAATGAAACAGGGAAGTGTGTGTGTTTGAAAGTGTGTGTGTGGATACAGGTGTGTTCAGTCAGTAGCTGGGGGATGAAACATGGAAGTGTGTGTGTGAAAGTGTGTGTGTTTGGATTGTATTGTGAGGTTTGAGGATTGTGATGTGAGGATTGTGATGTGAAGTTTGAGGATTGTGATGTTGTGAGGTTTGTGTGATGTGAAATTTGAGGATTGTAGTTCAAGTAGTTCTCTACAAAAAAGCACAAAAGTCTCTGCAAATTGCATCGCAAGTTTTTTTTAAAAGCCGTAAAATCAAACCTTTTTGTCTGCAACCATCGCAATATGAAACCTCTGGGAAAGACTGGGGGACTGATATCCGGTGTTACTCCAGGGTAAGACTCCAACACAATACTTTAACATCAGCTTTCTGAAAGATGGTAAAGTTTTTAAGTCCTATTGCGAATGCTGATCTGATTCTAGCAGAAACTATAACAATTCTTCTTCTTCTTCTTCTTCTTCTTCTTCTTCTTCTTCTTCTTCTTCTTCTTCTTCTTCTTCTTCTTCTTCTTCTTTCGGCTTTTCCCTTCAGGGGTCCCCACAGCGAATCATCTCTCTCCACCTATCCCTATCTTCTGCATCCTCAACACTTGCACCCACTAGCTTCATATCCTCATTAATTCCATCCATATACCTCCTCTTTGGCCTTCATCTTTGCCTCCTGCCTGGCAGCCCCATGTCCAACATTCTCCTACCAATATACTCACTCTCCCTCCTCTGAACATGTCCAAACCATCTTAATCTGGTCTCCCTAACTTTGTCCCCCAAACGTCCAACATGAGCTGTCCCTCTGATGTACTCGTTCCTAATCCTGTCCAACCTTGTCACTCCCAAAGAGAACCTCAACATCTTCAGCTCTGCTACCTCTAGCTCTGACTCCTGTCTCTTCCTCAGTGACACTGTCTCTAAACCATACAGCATGGCCGGTCTCACCACTGTCCTGTACACCTTCCCCTTGATTCTCGCTGATATTTTCCTATCACAAGAAACTATAACAATTAAAAACAGACAAATAGAAATGTAAAAATAAATAAATAAATAAATAAATATAATAATAATAATAATAATAATAATAATAATAATAATAATAATAATAATAATTAATAGGAATTGAATGTAGTAAACATTCTGACATGCATATAATAAGTATTTATAGTATTTAAAGTTTAAAAATGAGGTAAAATCTCAATGTGGCATGTTATTCAAGTTCTCATATGCGTCATCGATGCCACAGCGTTTTATTTCCTGACGAAACGACGTTAGTCATGCCTCTTCCTGCTCCATGTCAATGTCACACTGCAGCTTATTATCTGTCCTGAGCTGAGAATAGCAGAGCTGAGTCTTGCTTGGAATAATAAGGTATGCATGACAACATGTCACGTCTCTTAATGGCAGCAGCTACCTGATCCTAATGGGAGGTGTGGGTTCTGTTATCCGCTTTCCTAAATGAAAAATTCCAGTTTGTGACTAAAAGACCTCTCTGAGCTGCCATGAAGAACATTCTCCCAATTACCCAAACCTGCCGCCTGTCATTTTTAATACAAACCAGGGAGAAAGCAGCAACTCAGATGCACTGATGATTAAATCTGGTCAAGTTTCAGAACACTTACTAAACACCTCCATCTAATACGATGCTCATTAAAATGGAGATAAGCTGATGAAGAGGAGAGACTTTAGTCTGTAAGCCTAAAAAGAAAGAAAAACAATTCTCGGGTGAATTTGCACGAGCGCTGCGGTCCGTGTAAAACGAAGAAACAATAGAGGAGTCATTTTTCAGGAGCAGATTCGATTAGGAAAGGTTTTTGTTTTGGCCCAAGGGAAAGAAGGAATGAACACAAATGTCTTTCTTTCTTCTCTGTCTTATTTTCATAGATTTTTTTGTTTTCCTGATGTCCAGCAACCGAGCGAAGAAGGTCAGCACGGTGCCTGAGCTCAGACATTCGTTCTGATCTAATGAGATCATCATTTTAGATCAGACATTACGTGATCCCTCTGGCAGCATATTATCCAGTGCTGCTGGCTCTTTCGGTCATTTAAAGGAGCGAGCCCTGCGTCTCCCTCTGCCTAGACTAAGAGCTCACAGACACATTTCTGTTTATTTATTGTTGGACTGCGCAACTCGGAGCTTGGAGAATTATAGGGTCTCAGTGACACGGCGGTCAGGTGCCTTCTGCCTTGGTATTAAGGTTATGATTCAAATACAAAATGACTTTACGTCTACTTTACATTACATTTCTAGCATTTGGCAGACACCCTTATCCAGAGGGACTTACATTTACATCTAAATTCATACAACTGAGAAATTGAGGGTTAAGAGCCTTGCTCAAGGGCCCAGCAGTGGCAGATTGGGGAACCTGGGATTTGAAGTCACATCCTTCTCATCAGTAGTCCAACACCTTAACCACTAAATACACATAGAAAGGAACAAAACAGGAACGCTGTAACCCATTTGTTCAACGTTTCTATTTAGTGCTTTTCTACACAATTAATTTATTTTTATATATGATTTTATTCCACATCTTATGCTTTTCCACATACTTTTCATATACGATTATTTATGGTTCGTTCATTTTTTGTTACATCCTTTTGTGTAGCTTGAACTTTGCTTAGACAATCTGTATTTAATCTGCTTTTAATTTCTCCTCCAAATGCCTCAAAGCATGACAGAGTGAATAATCCTCCTCGTGCTTTATGTTCCTTATACCTGCAATTAAAAATAAAAAAGCGTCAATGAAGTCGAAAATCAGACTGAAATCAGGTGAATGTGCCACTTTGTGTTCCCGAAAAATCCAAAATAATCCACTTTTTTACCAGAAGCACCTGTTTTGTTGTGATCGTGTTTAGCATTGAATGTCTTTGCCACAGTGGAGGTTAATATGAAGCACATATGAAAGTAGACACTCAGGACTTTAAGAATTTGTAGTGTTTCATAAGTTTTTCTGTTTTTTCCTAGCCTATATTTCCAATAGGGGCAATTTTGTTTCCCACACAAATGTCAGTATCTTCAAAGTAAATGTTGATATCAACCCCATTTCTGCTAGGGTTAGGGTTAGGGTCTGAGATGCTCTAAGTGCAACTGTTAACTTTAACCTCTAAAATTCTGTGTAAGATTATCCAACAGAGATAAAAACACACGTCTCACACTGAAAGCCAACAGAGTCCTGACTCATTTTATATCAGACTCACAGCCATTCATTTCTTTCTACTGATTGAAAAATGTCCTGTAACGCAGAATGGAAAGCCAGTGTATTTGCAAAAAGGGTTAAAGCTGTTAAAAGCAAATCGTCTGGAATCTCTATATTGTTTCCTCCAACAATTTTACACATGACTTCACAAAATTGCTGTAATAAAAACCCGCACAGTCTATGTGTCTGTTCCCACAAAATATTGTGTTTTGTGTATCTTTGTAAAATCAGGGCTTTAGAGTTTCATGAGAAGCAGAAAAACTTCCTCTTTTGTCTTGTTGATGTGGATGTCGCTGTGTGGAGGACACGGCTTGGTGACCGGGTTCATGGATCATGTTGTGGCCTCGTGTTACTATGCGATGCGGCGTATTAAACACAAACAAGGCCATGAGAAAATGAGGATGCAGTGCTACCTTCCTAAAATGACACTGAAATAAAAAGTGTGCTTCACGATTTTGTGTATAGTCAGCAAACAGTGTACATGCATTAAAACGCACTGATCCGAATGCACCGAATACTCGAGACAGTGGATTTTATCTTCAAAATGACTGAAGATTCAACCGGCTGAGGAAATGCACCAATGAATGCATTCTCACTGAGAGATGCAATTTATACGATTCACTATAAAACTCTCTGCTGAGAGATAGAAGATAAAAGATTAATATACAGAGGCAATAAAATATAAAATAATGTGTCTTGATAGTGCAAGTGGACTTGCTGGAAAAGATTACACTAGAAACAGAATACTGTATAAAGCTGAAGTTTTTATAATCAGGGACACCTGTGTAGGAAAACACCTCTGTTCTTTCAGTTAAACCAGTTAAAAAATGTCAACATTGTCTTTCTGTGTACTGACTCCATGGAGACAAATAAAGGTAAAGACACAAACATGCACAAAGAAAGAGAGAGAGAGAGAGAGAGAGAGAGAGAGAGAGAGAGAGAGACAGATGGACAGACAGAGAGAGAGACAGACAAAGTTAGAGAAAGCACAAGAGAGCGAGAAGCAGGGAGGCAGGGGGGAGAGAAAGAGAGAAAGAGAGAGAAAGAGAGAGAGACATGCTAATAAACACACTGAATTGAATTGAGAGAGAGAGAGAGAGAGAGAGAGAGAGAGAGAGAGAGAGAGAGAGAGAGAGAGAGAAAGGGAGAGGAAGAGAGAGACATTCTAATACAGTACATTGAATTGAATTGAGAGAGAGAGAGAGAGAGAGAGAGAGAGAGAGAGAGAGAGAGAGAGAGGAAGTTGTGCACACTAGTAGGACGTCCTCTGTTGTCACTATGTAAGTCTGTAGTCAACAACATTAACCTGTCACTGCAGCACCATGTGAGTGTCTGAACATCTGAACAGGAGACCAGAGCCTTATGTACAGCTATGAGATCAGCTCAAAGAAGGCTCTCATCACACTCCATCAGACATGTTTGTGACCGTGATACTCGGAGGTGAGTTCAGCAACCTGTTTAACTTCCTCAGAGAGAATATTGTGAACTGTGTTGTATAGCCAGAAAGCAAGAGTAAAAAAAAAAATTCACTGCACAAACTCTCCACTGACATTATGAACCTGTGGTGCTCATGCATTGTGTGGATGTTAGTACTAAATAACAGAAATAGTGATGAATTTGTTTAACCATTTAAGGCATGACATCAGTGTCACCTTATTATTACCTTGGAACACATAAATTAATTAAATTAATGTGATTAAACAAATTAAGGAGTGATGTTTTGGGTTGAAAGTTAAACATGGAGTGTGTTACTCGACACATGTATGATGTCTGTATTTACAATTACATTACAATTAACATGTTACTTATTTATTATAGAAATAGTTTTTTATCTGCTTCTATTAGTGACTAATTTATAGATTATTTTTGTAGCACTACTACTACTACTACTACTACTACTACTACTACTACTACTACTACTAATAATAATAGGAGGGCATGGTGGTTTAGTGGGTAGCACATTTGCTCATACCTCTGGGATTGTTGATTAAGAAGCCATCTTTGTCTTTATCACATATACGGTAAATTAAATCAAAGTGAAATTCTTCCCTTCAAATATCCCAGCATGTTAGGAAGTTAAGTGTCAGGAGTTACTGGGATAGTTCCCTGCCAGAGGGATAAAGATTCATCATATCTGCTTTTTGTTTCTGTAGTCCCCACGTGTGTTGTGCCACGCCCTTCCTATTGTTCCATTTTCATGTCACCTGTTCCCCATTTATCCTAATGTTTTGTCCTATATATACCAGCCCTTTTGTATCTGTCTTTGTCAGTCATTGTTTTTTGTTTGGTGTTCGGTCAGACGTCGTTATGTTTCCAGGTTCCCATGTTATCGTTATGGTTTGTTAATCACGTTGTATTTGTCCAGTGTTCTGTTTTTGTTTTAATTTATCCTGCTCGTGGGTCTGATAAACTGCGCATGGGTGATGATGACTACCACAGAGATCTGGGTTCGATCCCTGCTTCAGGCAGTGTCTCCCAAATGTTACATGAAGTCAGAGCACAGGGTACAGCACAACAGGAGAAAAAAGGATTAAGGGCCTTGCTCAAGGGCCCAGCAGTGCTGGAGGCTTGAACCCTAACTGTCCAATCAGCCCCAGCGGCTCAAGTGGGTTTAATTCCCACACCGGAGATTTCCTCCAGTTACTCTGGTCTCCTTCCCCAGTTCAAAGACATGTGCTGTAGGCTGATTGAAATCTCTAAATTGCCTGTGGTGTGTGAATGAGTGTGTGTGTGATTGTGCCCTGAGATGTATTGGTACCCCGTCCAGTGTGTCCCCCACCTTGAGCCCAGAGTCCCCTGAGATAGACTTCAGGCTCCGTGTAACCCTATGTAAGATAACTGCTACAGAAAAGAGATGGATTGATGGATAAAAATAATATATTGATGAATTGATTAAGAATTTATTTATTTATTTCAGAGAAAAGAGCTGAGCTCCTCAACCTCAACTGTCGGATTGTAAATTTCATCCACTGTTTAAAAGAAAAGTGCAAACTGGATCCACAAGGTTCTCATTCTAAAGCTCTGCCAAAATCGATCTAATCTCAGTTAAAAGACAAATATATAACGAAGCAATAAAATATAAAATAATGTGTCTTAATAGTGCAAGTGGACTTGCTGGACCGAACGGGCGAGCTGATGCACTTGATGGGGGTGGAGCACAGCATGGACCTGGCCAACACTTTACTGAAAGGCCGACAGAGTTACTTCGTAGTGAGCGTGTCACGTGAGTGTGTACCTCACATTCGAACAGATTTTTAATTATGATCTGTGGAAAAAAGTTGAGCAGGTGCTGTGTTCTTAACCCAGGCTCTGAGGACAGCGAGGAGCTTCAGTATTCTGCAGTGCATGATGGGGATTTAAGGAAAAGTCATCCAGAGCTAGAAGGTACAGTAATGAAGCTTGTGCTGGATATGGATTTAGGATGTTTAAGCTCGATACGCAAACTAGATACTTTTTCGTCACAGCTAGCATTTCTTTTCATTTGGCCCATTGGCCATGTTTGAGTCACATGACAGAATTAAACTTTAAACTTTCTGCGATGTGCAGAATTGTTGCTTAACTTCCTAGGTTATCGCAGAATAAAGCCACAATCGCATTATAGTACCTTTTCCTGAAGCGGATTTGGCAAATTCTAATAAAAATTTTATTTGTCACATACACAAATATAGTATGACATACAGGGAAAGCCTTTTATGACTGTCTGTGTAAGAAAAATTAAAATAATCTTAGTAAAAATAGTCAAAAATGGAGTTTAACAGAAAATGCAGTTTAATAGAGTTAGCTGTACAGAACAGAGGAAAAAGAAAAAGAAAAAATATAAAAATGCAGCATATAAACACAATGCAGTGGCTAATGATATGAATATGAATATGAATGTGGTGAATAGCTGAATAAAGAGCATGTGTGTGCAGTTTAATGCATAAGCAAAGCCTCACTGATTCATTGTATAATGAAATATAATTTCTTGAACTCATGGCACGCTGTCAGTTGCTTTTCTTCCGTGCTTGGTCAGCAAACTATTAGAAAGCTCCCAAAAGTGATGTGAGGTCAAACAACAGGCCCGAATTAACTAGGTTAGCCAGCTAGCCACTTGCTAACATTCAGCCAGAAAACTAGCTAGCCATTGTAATATAAGGTAATCTCTCCAGTTGACTCTCTCCAGTAACTTCATGTCATTATAACCTCCAGACAATTCCTTTTTCAAACTACAACTTTTACTAATGTAAAAAACAAAAAAAAATGGTGATATAATTAAATAATACTAAACATCGAAGCTAGCTGAGAGTTTTTTTGTTGTTCTGGTGTGTTATTATTGCACTGTTGATTTTTGTGTTTGTGTGATTATTGTAGTGATGTTGAGGAAGCTGTCAAATCTTTCCAAAAAGCGAGACAAAAGGTCTGCTCTAAAGAAAGGATCTGTCACTCACATCAAAACTAAAGTCACTTCCACCTCCACAAAGAGCGCTACTCCGGTACCAGGGAGCTGAAAGAAAAGAAAAGCTTGAGCCTGAGATATTACAGCGTCAAGACGTCACACTCGCTGGCTGTGGCCCGGGGTACGCTGCCTGTCTCTCTGCTACATGCCAAAAACATTTCGCAACAGCAGCCTAGGAGGAAAATATTTATAACCTTTTTCTTTTTTCCCTCTCTGTTTTTGTTCTTTGTGTATTTTATATACAGTGGAACCTCAGCATATGAATGCCCTACCTTACAAATTTTGCAAGAAATTTGCATCGGCATACAAAGCATTTTTGGCTTACGAATGATGTGAACCAAATGCTGGCTAAGTCGCGCGTATATCCGGGAGCCGTTCAGAACTTGTTTGCATCAGTGGAAGGCCATGCGAAGCCAACAGAATTTTATTTTCAGGCAGTGAAAGGTGATTCGAAAGAGTCAACCCATGATCCCAATGTTGCATTCAATAGCTAGGTGATTTTTCGCACTTTTTTTGTTGACAGATCGGTGGCATGGGTGATCTGTTCCATTTTTAGCCCAAGCTTGGTGGCACGACTTCCTGTGAGGAGCCTGGACATGGAATGCTTGGCTTGGGTCAGTTCTTTGTAAGCAGCCATACAGTTTACATATGCTTCGTATTGGTAATATTGCCAATATTTTCGGGCGGCTGAAACGGATTATCTGCATCAAGTTATTTCTTATGGGAAAATTCGTTTCGCGATACAAATGTTCGCCTTAAGAACTCGCCTCCAGAACAAATTCCATTCACATACTGAGGTTCCACTGAATACTTTTATTTTATTCCCACTCTGCCCGCACATCCAGTCCTTTACTCTGTACAGCTTGACTGGTCATGTTTCACTCCATGTATGAAACCACAGCATTTTACAGCATCAATTAAAATACAAAAAGTGACTAAGATTCAATGTTAATGAACAATTTAAGAAAATAAAACGTAAAAAATCACACTCTCTGGGGTGTCCAGTGGTCCTGGGATGGTTTTTCAGAGCCACTGATGATCCTGATCCAGATCCAAAATAAAGCACTTATTCAGAAAAATCATCACATGTTACTCAAAAGTTTAAGAGTATACGCATAAGAGCATTTGTCTTCACAGAACTTTTTCTATTTCACAGATTTCTATAATATAGTATTCCAGCACGTTCACACCTGTTAGTCAGTTTGCTGTGTCCGAAAGTGATATTTTGGATACGTTTGGTTTCACTCTTCACATAAATAAACCAAATTCATTAATTCAGAAATGATGGCAATGAAAAAAGCTCAACAAAATTTGTGCGTGAAAATCAATTAGGTAAAAATTCAACAAAAAAAACCCAACCAAACAAACAAAAAAGGACCAAATAATATTAATAAAAAAAACCCTGGGGAATGCATACACCCCCAACGATTAGAATGCTTCACTCCTAATAAAATAATATGCATCATTATCACACTCTTGGGGATAAAAATGTGTGTGTACATGATTATTCTCTATTAAATTTTATGAAGCAGTAATTCAACTCTTTTTTTTGCCCCCAGAGGACAAAACAATGTAGTTTGCTCCTGTTTGGTTGTGTTCATGTTCAGACTGACTCTTTTTATATCAGATTCCCAGCCAGGAAATGATCATTCCGCCTGCTGACTGGAGCTCCAGTGTACAGCTATAAAGGGTTAATAAACACCGTCAAGCAAACATTCATTTACATTTACGGCATTTAGCAGACACCCTTATCCAGAGCGACTTACATTTTCATATCATTTTTATACAACTGAGCATTTTTGGGGTTAAGGGCCTTGCTCAGGGGCCCAGTAGTTGCAGCTTGGTGGACCTGGGATTTGAACACACAACCTTCCGATCAGTAGTCCAATGCCTTCACCACTAAGCTAC
>JAUCMX010000004.1:5680745-5683245 GCA_033459395.1 Hemibagrus guttatus
GAAGAACAGACAGACAGACATATATATATATATATACAGTGGGGCAAAAAAGTATTTAGTCAGCCACCAATTGTGCAAGTTCTCCCACTTAAAAAGATGAGAGAGGCCTGTAATTTTCATCATATGTACACTTCAACTACGAGAGACAGAATGAGAAAAAAAAAATCCAGAAAATCACATTGTCTGATTTTTAAAGAATTTATTTGCAAGTTATGGTGGAAAATAAGTATTTGGTCAATAACAAAAGTTCATCTCAATACTTTGTTATATACCCTTTGTTGGCAATGACAGAGGTCAAACGTTTCCTGTAAGTCGCCACAAGGTTTTTACACACTGTTGTTGGTAGTTTGGCCCATTCCTCCATGCAGATCTCCTCTAGAGCAGTGATGTTTTGGGGCTGTCGCTGGGCAACACGGATTTTCAACTCCCTCCAAAGATTTTCTATGGGGTTGAGATCTGGAGACTGGCTAGGCCACTCCAGGACCTTGAAATGCTTCTTACGAAGCCACTCCTTCGTTGCCCGGGCGGTGTGTTTGGGATCATTGTCATGCTGAAAGACCCAGCCACGTTTCATCTTCAATGCCCTTGCTGATGGAAGGAGGTTTTTACTCAAAATCTCACGATACATGGCCCCATTCATTCTTTCCTTTACACGGATCAGTCGTCCTGGTCCCTTTGCAGAAAAACATGATGTTTCCATCCCCATGCTTCACAGTAGGTATGGTGTTCTTTGGATGCAACTCAGCATTCTTTCTCCTCCAAACACGACAAGTTGAGTTTTTACCAAAAAGTCTATTTTGGTTTCATCTGACCATATGACATTCTTCCAATCCTCTTCTGGATCATCCAAATGCTCTCTAGCAAACTTCAGACGGGCCCGGACATGTACTGGCTTAAGCAGGGGGACACGTCTGGCACTGCAGGATTTGAGTACTGGTGGCGTAGTGTGTTACTGATGGTAGCCTTTGTTACTTTGGTCCCAGCTCTCTGCAGGTCATTCACTAGGTCCCCCCGTGTGGTTCTGGGATTTTTGCTCACCGTTCTTGTGATCATTTTGACCCCACGGGGTGAGATCTTGCGTAGAGCCCCAGATCGAGGGAGATTATCAGTGGTCTTGTATGTCTTCCATCTTCTAATAATTGCTCCCACAGTTGATTTCTTCACACCAAGCTGCTTACCTATTGCAGATTCAGTCTTCCCAGCCTGGTGCAGGTCTACAATTTTGTTTCTGGTGTCCTTTGACAGCTCTTTGGTCTTGGCCATAGTGGAGTTTGGAGTCTGACGGTTTGAGGTTGTGGACAGGTGTCTTTTATACTGATAACGAGTTCAAACAGGTGCCATTAATACACGTAACGAGTGGAGGACAGAGGAGCCTCTTAAAGAAGAAGTTACAGGTCTGTGAGAGCCAGAAATCTTGCTTTTTTGTAGGTGACCAAATACTTATTTTCCACCATAATTTGCAAATAAATTCTTTAAAAATCAGACAATGTGATTTTCTGGATTTTTTTTTTCTCATTCTGTCTCTCGTAGTTGAAGTGTACCTATGATGAAAATTACAGGCCTCTCTCATCTTTTTAAGTGGGTGAACTTGCACAATTGGTGGCTGACTAAATACTTTTTTGCCCCACTGTATATATACAGAGAGAGAGAGAGAGAGAGCAAAAGAAAGTGAGAAGGACAGACAGATAGATAGAGAGACAGAAAGAGAGAGAAGGACAGACAGGCAGATAGAGACAGAAAGAGAAAGAGAGAGAGAGAAAGTGAGAAGGAGAGACAGACAGATAGAACTGGCTCCACTGGCTTCCTGTAGCTGCATCAGATTGAAAACACTGACGCTTGCCTACACAGCTAAGAATGGACCAGCACCATCTGACCTCAAAACTCTTATTACTTCTCACACTGCACCTCGCTCCCTCAGATCCACTAGCACTGCTCGACTGGTCCCACCATCTCTCAGGGCAAGAGGTAGGTACACACCTAGATTCTTCTCTGTTCTGGTACTGAGGTAGAGGAATGAACTCCAAGTTACTGGCTGTCTTCAAACGCCGGATGAAGACCTACCTCTTCCTGAAGCACTTAAACTAGCTCTTATTTTCCTTGTTTGTTGTATGTATTGTTGTATGTTGTATTAAAAAACCCAACAACACAGTCTTTAGACTGATGGTATACTCAATTTAATTTTTAATTCACTTTTATTTGTATAGAACTTTTATCAGTGGATGTTGTCTCAAAGCAGCTTTACAGAACATAAGAAACATAGAACAAAAAGCTCAAGATTAATATTAGAGTTATATTTCAATTTATCTGTATTTATCCCTAATGAGCAAGCCTGAGGTGACTGTGGCAAAGAAAAACTCCCTGAGATGGCAAGAGGAAGAAACTTTGAGAGTAAAAAGACTCAACAGGAAACCCATCCTCATCTGGTGACACTGAGAGTGTGATTATAAATGATTATAAACACCAGAGAGTGTGATTATAAATGATTGTAAACACCAGAGAG
>JAUCMX010000004.1:5688245-5713245 GCA_033459395.1 Hemibagrus guttatus
CGACTTCCATGCTGTTGTTAGCTTTGAATATCTGTCGTTTAGAATTGCTGGTCCCACACCACTCTTGATTTTGCTGATTTACAAACCGCCTAAACATCATGCAAACTTTCTTTCTGATCTCTCCGAGTTGCTTACTATTGCTTGTGCTCAATATAATAATATTATTATGCTTGGTGACTTCAATATTCATGTGGATTCTGACTGTACTCCTGCTAAGGATTTTTTGACTGTATTGGACTGTTTTGATTTAACACAGCACATTGATTTTCCTACACACTGCCATTCTCATACCCTTGATTTAATCTGCTCTGTTGGAATTAATAATGTTTGTGTCCAGGGTCTTGAAGTTGGCATATCTGACCATAAACTCATTGACTTTAGCTTCTCACTCCCCCTTGCCAAATCTAAAATCAAATCTTCAATATCTTATCGAAACCTGAAAAACATAAACGCTGACAACTTCTCTACTGCTATTGCTGCTTCCTCCCTGCCACTCTCTGTTAATCTCTGTTGTCCTGGTGAGATTCTCTCATCATATAATGAAGCTACATCTAATGTCTTGGAAACTCTGGCCCCATTAAAGACCAGAACTATCCCCTCAGCTTATTCTTCCCCCTGGTTCACCCCAGAGCTCAGATTAATGAAAGCAAAGGCTAGGCGTCTTGAACGTCTTTATAAGAAGACCTGTCTTCCTGTTCATGCCACCCTCTACGCTGAATTCATATCACAATATAAAAAAGCCCTTAACACTGCACGTGCTACTTACTTGTCTAATATCATAAACAGAGCAAAGTGTAAACCCAGGACCCTTTTTTCTGAGATCAACAAACTTGTTAAACCACCATCTCCAATTCTTAATGGTTCTTCTGACCTTTGTGAAAATTTTCTGACATTCTTTACACACAAAATTGACAATATCTATCAATCTTTTTCTTTTTCTACTCCTTCAGAAACTTCTACTTTCCAGATACCCTACCCAATTTCTAACTTTACTCTCACCAATACATCTGTGGTCGAACAGCTGATTATGAGCTCTAACTCTTCCACCTGCCAGTTAGATCCGTTACCAACGCATCTACTCAAAAACCTCCTCCCTGCCCTCATTATACCTATCACTCACATGATAAATAGTTCCCTTATTTCTGGTTATGTACCACCTGGACTGAAAATAGCTATGATCACCCCTATACTTAAAAAACCTGGCCTTGATGACACAGTACTGAGTAACTTTAGACCAATTTCCAATCTTCCTTTTTTGTCTAAAGTCCTAGAAAAAGTGGTTGCCACACAACTGCAGACTCACTTGGACAAAAATAATCTGCAGGAACCATTTCAGTCTGGTTTTCGCCCCCTCCACAGTACAGAGACTGCTCTTCTCAAAGTGGTGAATGACCTCCTCCTCGCCTCTGATTCTGGTGCCCTCAGCCTTCTGGTCCTTTTGGACCTAAGTTCAGCATTTGATGCCGTCTGCCACTCTGTACTTTTGACACGTTTGTCTGCAATCGGCATTTCTGAAACGGCTTTACAATGGCTAAACTCATATCTCACAGACAGGCAACAGTTCATTAGCATTGACAAATTCAATTCTCATTCTGTCCCCTTCTCCCGCGGAGTGCCTCAAGGATCTGTCCTTGGTCCACTTTTATTCTTAATCTACACACTTCCCCTAGGTCAGATCATCCGGCGCCATGGCTACAATTTTCATAGTTATGCTGACGACACACAAATTTATTTTACTATACAACCTAACTCTGTTTTTCCTCCCCCTTCCTTAACATCTTACTTACATGATCTCAAAATATGGATGGCTCAAAACTACTTAATGTTGAATATGGAAAAAACTGAAATCCTGCTAGTAGCCCCTAAATCCTTTGATCTCACCGAACATGACTTTTCTATTAAAATTGACGGTGTTCTGGTTCAACCCTCTTCCACTATACGAAACCTTGGTGTGTTGTTCGACTCTAGGCTATGTTTTGAACCCCACATCAATCAGCTTGTCAAGTCCTGTTTTTTCCATCTTCGCAACATTGTCCGTTTAAGACCCTCACTAAATATCAAAGATGCAGAATCTGTTGTTCACGCTTTCATAACTTCACGTTTTGATTATTGTAACTCTTTGCTTTATGGTCTACCCAAAAAAGTCATAAATCGCTTGCAGTTCATTCAGAATTCAGCTGCTCGGGTCCTCACTTTTACCAAAAAATCAGCTCACATCACTCCTGTCTTACAGCAACTATACTGGCTCCCTGTTAGTTACCGCATCCAGTTTAAGATTCTTACTCTAGTTTTCAAGGCTCGTCATGGTTTAGCACCTTCCTATCTCTGCGAAATGGTTACCCCCTATGTCCCTGTCCGTACTCTGAGATCAAGCTCTGAAAACTTGCTTGCAGTACCCAAGTTCCGTCTATCTAGTGTGGGTGGTAGGGCTTTCAGTATATCAGCTTCTAAGCTCTGGAACAATCTACCACAAGATCTTTGTGATGTCACTTCTCTACAGACCTTTAAAACTGCCCTCAAAACTCATTTATTCACTTTATGTTTTGTTAATTGATTGTCTGCCTCAATTCTCCAGCACTATGTTTGTATATGTAAGTTTACTGTAAATTAACCTTTTCTGTCTGTTCCATCTGGATGATTACATACTGTATACTGACTATGTACTTATATGTATTCATTCTATATAGCAATTTGGTGTAAAGCGTCCTTGGGTTCCTGAAAGGCGCTAAATAAATAAAACATATTATTATTATTATTATTATTATTATTATTATTATTATTATTATTATTAATAATAATAATAAATAAATAAACATATTATTATTATAAACAAGGCTGGGCAAAGACACAGGAACTGTAGGCAAAAACAGGGTCAAACCAGATAAACAAACACAAAGGCCTGGTGTCATCAGTAGACAAAGTAAGCTGAGAGTTTACTTCACAAACTGGTAGCAAGTCTTTTAAAGGGGATCTATGTGTGTGTGTGTGTGTGTGTGTGTGTGTGTGTGTGTGTGTGTGTGTGTGTGTGTGTGTGTGTGTGTGTGTGTGTGTGTGTGTGAGACTGGAAGCAGATGAGTGGGATTAGAAGTCGTCCTGTGACTAGGAACGAGGAAGTAAATGAGAGCTGTAGATAGTGAAGTCCAGTACAGTCGTGTCAGTAGGCCACAAGAGTTCATAGTTTCAGTACATCTGACACTGCTGAATTGCTGGACAGTATGTAACTGATCAAAGCTGACTGGGATAAATGGGCTAGCAGGACACAATCCTCTCTATATCTCTATATACATTTAATCAAAATAAGGCTCAGTTTCTGGCATTGTCTTATTTCTTGCTTAAAAAAGGGTTTAAAGCAAATTATCTACATCTATGTTTATTCCTCTAGATAAACACTGAAAAATCACAGGATATATATATAACTAGTTACATGTAACGGAGTTCTGTAATATAATTACAAAATAAATGTAGTAAACAGTAATTCGTTACAGTTACTGAGAAAAAATTTGTAATTAAATTACAGTTACTTATGAAAATGTTAAAGTTTACAGATAGGGTTACATCTGAATATCTTCTTTAAAAAACTAGGATATGTTGAATAATATTAATGTATTGCTAGAATTGGTAAAAGCGGTGCTATTCTGAGGCTTTTGATTGGTTCTCTGGTTTGAATTTGCGGCACCAAGTCTGTCAATTACATTCATCCACATTACCGCTGAAAACTTTAGGCTACTACAACCTGTCTGAGAGTTGGCACCATGGCGAGTGATAAAAATGCATTTCAGTGCTGGAAATTTAAAAATAATTTCATCCTGAAATCCGATAAGGGCGCAAATCTAACAGTTCAGTGCAAAATTTGTTATCCAGCTGTTAAAATGCTTTCAACAACAAAGGCTTCAATGTCGAACCTGAGGAAGTATCTGCAGGTATGTAACCTAGCCTTTCTTTATTTTATAAAAGCTTATGGTTTTTGTCTTTATTGTGAGTGTACAGAAATAAAAACAGACCCTTTAGTTTGGAATGATATATTACTGGTTTCTGTATAATAAAAAGTGACGGAGTAGTCAGTCGAGTTACTGTAGCTGCTATGTGAAAAAAATCCACCATCGACCCCATAGTGTATTCAAGACCTGTATTCAAAACATTCACAACAAATGAGCTAGTCTGCTAGCTACCTTAACCAGGCACACTGCTATTTATCAACCCTTTGACGGAAAATATATAGCTCACATTTTTCCTCCTAGAAAATGTGTTGGTAATGTCAGATCTAATATAGCTTTGTTATTTTAGCATTGTAGCATACTGTGACGGTTGTCCGCCAGTGGCATTAGCAGCCGGATCCATGCACGGGGCTGGAGTAGGGGAAGGGCAGAGAGAGAGAAACGTAGTTGAGCAGGTGAAGGGGTCGTAACCAGAAATCCAGGCGAGAAAGCAAACAAAACCAAAGGGCAAGGCAAAGACAAAGTCCGGAAAACAGTCCAGGGTCAAAACACAGTCAATCAATAATCCAAAGGGCAAAAGCCATAATCCAAAAACCAGTCCAGAAATAGAGTAATCCAAAATAGCAATCAAAACACACGAGGCAAACGCTTAGTAGTCACGAAGTGTGCTCCATATTTATGCTCGCGCGGAACATGGAAGCGCATCGAAGTCGGGCGAGGGCTCCCTCTCATGGCCAGATCTCGGACAGAGCATGACAGAGCCCCCCCCCCCCCCAGCCATGCTATCGGCTGAGCATGTACTCGATAAGCCGGGGATCCATCAATGTCCAGGGGAGGGGGAAGATCAACGTAGTCCATATCCCCAATGCCTGGGGAGTGCGCTGGCTTGAGGAGAGACACATGAAAAGTGGGGCAGATACGATACAATGCCGGGAGCCGGAGCCGGTAACACACTTGATTGACCTGATGGATGATCTCAAAAGGCCCTACAAAATTGGGACTGAGCTTGCGGCACGGCAGCTTGAGTTTCAGGTTCCGGGTGGACAGCCAGACCCTCTGTCCCACCCAATAGGCGGAGTGCGGGCGGTGATGCCCGTTAGCCTGGATCCTCTGTCTCCTGACAGCCCTTTGAAGACGTACATGAGCATGTTCCCATACCTCCTGACTCAGACGAGACCACTCCTCCACTGCCAGTACATCGGAGGGCTCTCCAGACCAGGGGAATAGGGGGGGCTGGTATCCCAGCACACACTGGAAGGGCGTCAGGCCAGTGGAGGAATGGATAAGGGAGTTTTGAGCATATTCAGCCCAGGGAAGAAACTCACTCCAGCGCTGCTGTTCCCTGCTGCAGTAGGACCTGAGGAATCTCCCAATCTCCTGATTCAGATGCTCCACCTGGCCATTGGACTGGGGATGGTATCCGGAACTCAAACTGACGTTGATGCCGAGCTGTTCACACAAAGACCTCCACACCCTGGAGGTGAACTGAGACCTCCAGTCTGACAATATGTCCTCAGGCAGGCCGAAATTCCGGAACATGTGTTGGAACATGGCCTCCGTAGTCTGCATGGCTGTGGGCGACTCCTTAAGAGGGATCAACTTACATACCTTAGAGAACCGGTCCACCACGACCACCACCGCGGTGAATCTTCCCGTGTTGGGTAAGTCGGTGAGAAAGTCCACAGACAGGTGGGACCAAGGGCATTGAGGAGTCGGTAGGGGCTCCAGCAATCCCTCCGGGAGCTGGCAACTGACCCGAGACTGAGCGCAAGTAGAGCATGCCCGAACAAACCTCTCCACATCTGTCCTAAGTGATGGCCACCAGAACCTGCGTCAAGTGAGTTGAGTCGACCTGAGGAATGGATGATGCGCCCCCTCCAGCCAGTGCCGCCATTCCTCCAGTGCCACCTTAATTGATAGCAGCTCCCAGTTCCCTACGTCATAATTTGCCTCCGCTGCTGTCAGCTTCCTGGAAAAGAAAGCACAAGGGTGAAGCTTGCCTGGAACATTGGGACAGCATGGTCCCGATGCCACTGCTGGAAGCATCTACCTCCACCATGAAGGGGAGGTCCGGGTCAGGATGGCACAGAATGAGAGCCGTGGCGAAGCTATCTTTGAGTTGAATGAAAGCTGCCTGGGCTTGATCACTCCAGGACAATCTTCTGGGTTTACCTCGCAGTAAAGAGGTCAATGGGCCAGCCACGGAGCTATAGTTTTCAAGTCCAACTTAGTAAAAACTTAGCTCCCCTTAACTGCTCCAGGGCTGCAGGTACCAAGGGTAACGGATAGGGATAACGAACTGTGATCGCGTTGAGTCCCCGGTAATCGATGCATGGGCGAAGGCCCCCATCCTTCTTCCCCACAAAGAAAAACCCTGCCGCTGCTGGAGACGTGGATGGCCATATGTGACCGGCAGCCAGAGCCTCCTCAATATACTCCTCCATGGCTCTCGCCTCCGGCAGAGAGAGAGGATAAACCCGGCCCCTGGGGGGTGAGGCAGTAGGTCGATGGCGCAGTCCCAGGCTCGATGCGACGGCAGGCGAGCGGCCCTCTCCTTACTGAACACCTCCAGAAAGTCCCCATAGACGCGCGGAACATGTCTGGATGCTAAGGGAGCTGAATCCTCCACCACAGAAGCCAAGCATGGATGGCTCGTGAAGGCACTTACTTAGACACGTAGCAGACCACCGAACCAGCTCCCCCTTGTGCCCGGAGATTTGGGGATCATGCTGCCGCAACCACGGAAAGCCCAGGATAACTGGGTTGGCGGGCGAGGAGGTAACATAGAAATCCAGCAGCTCGGTCTGATGGGTTGACTGTCAATGGCCGTTATCCTTAAGGATGGCATACAGGGAATGGTAGGGACCCGGAGCTCCACTAGTGGCCTGTCAATCAGGTTAACGCGGCTCCGGAGTCTATCAAGGCTGAGACAGGAACACACTGATCAGAAAAGCAAAATGACACCGGCACCGTAAGACTGAAGAACAAAGAGTTCTCACCCACCTGAGCTATTACCCACAGTAATAGCAAAGCCTCATCTGGGCACGTCGCTGGTGCTCCCGTTCTATCAACTGGGATCTCCCCAGCTGCATGGGCTCGGGGGCCTCGTCGGGAGGCCTAGGATAGTCCGGGCACAGACGAGGGCGAGACGAGACTGGTGGGCATGCCCCAGCACGATGCTGACGCAGGAGCACCAAATTTCAGGGCACCAACAGACTCCTCTGGCCAAAGCAATGTTACATTAAGCCATTTTAATTTTAGTGTCCTTTGTAAAATCAGTGCTTTAGACTGCTGCGTGATTTTCAGCTGAAAAATGACTTATGATCTGAATGATGACAATCTGCTGCAGTTTTATTTCCAAAAATATAACCTATTTTTCTCGAGGGTTGTCCAGTTTGATTCTTCGAGGATAAAGCGTGTACATGTGCACAACACACACACACACACACACACACACACACACACACACACACACACACACATAAACAGATATAATTAATTTCTTTCCCTAATTGCA
This sequence comes from Hemibagrus guttatus, assembly GCA_033459395.1. Classification (NCBI taxonomy): domain Eukaryota; kingdom Metazoa; phylum Chordata; class Actinopteri; order Siluriformes; family Bagridae; genus Hemibagrus; species Hemibagrus guttatus. The sequence continues at coordinate 5,695,698 of JAUCMX010000004.1, forward strand.
TTGACGGCTATGAGACACCAGTGTTTTTCTTTTATTAACTGTTTTAATAACTGTTTTATTGCCTATTTGGGTTCATGTAGATGCTTTATTTCTTCAGATTATGTCTTTTTTCAAGGCATTGTTACTTGCCAGTGTGTCCTGTCATAGATATGCAAAGATTTGATTCCTAAAACAGTATTAACAATTTTTGTTATGAAGTCTGGTGTTGTGGCTGTGCTTAAAATGAAATGAATATAACCTTAATTCAAGTGATGAAAGATGTCGAAATTCTAACAGAAACAGAGTTGAGTACTACTGTAAGGTTCACCCTGCCTGGTATAAATGTCTGGAAATTATTTAGTTGAAAATATCCATTAGAAACGGAAAAGTAATCAAAAAGTAATCAAATGTAATCAGTTACTTTACTTTTATAAAGTAAGTGAAAAATTACACTACTTATTACATTTTAAATAGGGCCTTCCCTGAGGCTTATGTATTTGATTCGCAATCACAGGTGTAATAAATTTGTAATAAACGAACTACATAATGAGATGATTATGATTCTTCATGATTATTATATTTTATTTTGCTGATCCAATATAAAAATTGCTAAATATACAGAAATGCTATTAGATATTATTCTGTACCGTAAACTAGTATCTTTTATTTTTCTACTCGTATCTAAGCAGACATACAGACATGTAGACTTTTCTCTGTCAGGTCACAACCCTGAAGATCTCTTGTAACTCTTTCACCAAACAGCGAAATGAGCCCTAAACATACACTGAATTCAAAAGAAGGAAAGAAAAAATTGAGTGCTTATAGGTCAGACTAACTCATTTCTAAAAGGTTTGGACTTGCAGGTATTCTTACACCCTGACTTTTTGTACTAGCAGAATAGTTTCCATGGAGACCACGAAGCACTTGTGTGAGTCCCTCTGCATAGGGGAGGGGTCTGTAAAAATGAGGAGGTTGCTCCTAATGCTTTAAAAGATGATTGTATGTGGATATGCTAAATTATTTTAGCATGGTGTGTGTGTGTACACTGGTGTCTCATCCATGATGTATTTCTACTGAATACCAAGAGTTCCTAGAATAGGCTCTGAATCCATCTGTATCATGACCAGGATAAAACTACTGAAGAAGAACAAATGATGAATTAAACAAACACTTTAACAACTGCGAATCCTCATATAGCTGCTGGATAGCTGCTTTGGGTAATGATTACATCATGAAAATGATGAGAAAGAGGCTTGTTTTTTATCACCTTCATGTTTACCTTTTACTCGTTTAAACCATCAAAGACTTATAAACTAAGCAGTCTTTCACACCAGGGGCTTGGTCTGAATCAGAACACATGAACTCAAATCAGAGAACTGTCCCACGATTGCCGTAAACATTAACTTGGGTTTATTACAAGTTTATTACACCTGTAATACAGTGACTTAAAGAAATCAGCCTCTGTGCAGATGAAATCTTTCACTCAGTGTGATCGATTGGCTGCCATTTATATATATAGCCTGTGAGTTTCCGTCTGGAGCCATTTTTGTCTAGAGGAGTTTACTTGTACCCTGTGTGTGTGTGTGTGTGTGTGTGTGTGTGTGTGTGTGTGTGTGTGTGTGTGTGTGTGTGTGTTTTAGTCGATGATGATGACATCGTTAGTTTTTACGACACACGTGTAGCATGAGGGGCAGGGGAACGCCGTGGGACGCAGAAGAGACGGCTTTACTGTGTATAATAAAATAGTAATATCCTGTGTATAATAATGATAATAAAAAAGCAACAAAACAGACGGTGAGTCGATATGATTGTGTTCTCCATGTGTGTTTGTGATGCACCGGGGATCGATAGAATCAAGTGAGTCTGAAACGAGACCAACATTGCGTAGCACCTGGAACAAAAAAAAAAACACTCATTCCACAGCAAACGTGTCTAAAGTGAAAACCACCAGCTGAAGGTTAAGGGTCCTACTCGAAGACCCAGCAATCACAACTGGGATGTGAACTCACAACCTTCTTATCAGTAGCTAAGTGTTATTTATTTATTCTTGCTTCTCTTATCCTTACATTCCCTCTTTTTGTCTTACTTTCAATTCTTTATCTGATTCGGCTTCCATCTCTCTCTCTCACTCTCTCTCTCTCTCTCTCTCTCTCTCTCTCTCTCAGCGTGAGGAGTGTTTTCTCAGAGAAACTGCAGGCAGCCTGTCAGTAATTGCAGATCAATTCTCAGGGTGGCTGCTTGCCGGATTGAGCTGTTACAGGAAAAAAAAACCTTCTTTCAGGGAACATGGTGTGTGTTCCAATCTGTCTGAACACCAGAAAGGCTGAAAGTCACTGTCAGGAATAATGGAAGGACATTTGTGGAAGCTAATGAAGCTAAATGAAATGTTAGGTAGCAAGGATGAGTGTGTGAATGTGTTAGTCTGTAATGTGGTAACGGGTAATGTGATGCAGTACATGTAAACAGGAAAAGAGACACAAATAACGGCTTTAGTCTATTTTTTTTCTTTAGAAAGATTACCAGAAAGCAGACACACATGATACTTCATATTAATTATTGTTGATGACTTGGAGTGGTTAATTTTTCGGAGGCAAATTTGAAAAATTTTATGTTACATATAAAATATATTGAAGATATAGATATAAAATGTCTTCATCTCTAATGAAGATGCCAGAAGTAACAGCGATGAAGAAAAACTTGCCAGCAAACGACATGAGAAGGAAATCTTGAGAGGAACCAGACTCAAAAGCAAAACCATCATGGTTTGTTGACACCAGATATTACTCTTCTGTATACTGTAACATCAAGGTGTGCTGATATTCAGCGTGTGCAGATTGTGAATAAAATAACAGTGAATAAATTGTGAATAAATATAATAATACCGTCAGTCTGAGGAAAATATAGCAACTTCAAGTTATTTTTTCTAAAATCACATCGATAATGAACACAAGTTAGTTTTTGTATCCACTCAGGATCAGATGGAGTGTGTGTGTGTGTGTGTGTGTGTGAGTGAGTGAGTGAGTGTGAAAAAGAGAGAGAGAGAGAGAGAGAGAGAGAGAGAGAGAGAGAGAGAGAGAGAGAGAGAGAGAGTGTGTGTGTGTGTGTGTGTGAGAGAGAGATAGAAAGAGAGAGAGAGAGCGAGAGAGAGAGAGAGAGAGAGAGAGAGAGAGAGATAGAAACAGAGAGTGATTGAGAGAGAGAGAGAGAGAGAAAGAGAGAGAGAGAGAGAGAGAGAGAGAGAGAGCGAGAGACAGTGAGAAATAGAATGTGTGAGAGAGGGAGAGCAAGTGATAGAGTGAGTGAAAGAGTGAGTGATTGAGAGAGAGAGAGAGAGAGAGAGAGAGAGAGAGAGAGAGAGGGAGATAGAGAGCGAGAGACAGTGAGAAATAGAATGTGTGAGAGAGGGAGAGCAGGTGATAGAGTGAGTGATTGAGAGAGAGAGAGAGAGAGAGAGAGAGAGAGAGAGAGAGAGGGAGGGAGGGGGAGAGAGAGAGAGAGAGAGAGAGAGGGAGAGAGAGGGAGAGAGGGAGGAGAGAGAGAGAGAGAGAGAGAGAGAGAGAGAGAGAGGGAGAGAGAGAGGGAGGGGGGGGGGCTAAGACACTAAGCACTCAGTATCAGGTTTAAAAGTTTAGTTCATTAATACCAGCCACATTAAAACTCATCTCCAGCCAGCTCAACTCAAGAGAACATCAAGCTTTTTCAAAGCAGTTCTTTCTCTCAGTCTCTCTCTTTATACGTCTCATTTTCTCCCTGACCGACACCATCTCTCAACCCCAGACCCCTCATCACAAACCTGCAGTAATCTCTACTAAAATAACCCAAATGTAAGAACGTGAGAACTGGCACAGGTATCATTTCCATACAGCCGTCCCTTTTACAACCCTAATTTGCATTTATACCCAGTAAAAGTGCAGTTCTGAAGAGATGACTGCAAATCTAATCAGATTTAATGGACACACAGATGAATAACTTCAGCTATTATGCTGTATAAGCTGTTTATTTAGCTCTTCTTGTCTCCCATCTACTATAACGGTGTGTTGTGCCTCTCATGATTTGTTGCATGATGCAATTCAATTTCTCAAAGCATATCTACGCTGAGATAATGGAATTGCACCCTCCAGAATTATTGCCATCCTTATCAAAATTTAGCAAAGGATGAACTCTCCTCTCCTCCTGCAGAGCATTTTACAATGCTATTTGCTCCTGTTTTGTTGTGTTCATGTTCAGTATTAAATGTCTTTGTCATGTCTCACTCCACAGTGGAGGTTAATATGACGCTCATATGAAAGTAGACACTCAGGACTGTCCCACGGTTGCCGTAAACGTTAACTTGGGTTTATTACAAGTTTATTACACCTGTAATACAGTGACTTAAAGAAATCAGCCTCTGTGCAGATGAAATCTTTCTCTCAGTGTGATCGATTGGCTGCCATTTATATATATAGCCTGTGAGTTTTTGTCTGGAGCCATTTTTGTCTAGAGGAGTTTTCTTGTACCCTGTGTGTGTCTGTGTATAATATAATAGTAATATACTGTGTATAATAATAGGAATAATAATAATAATATAATAATAATAATAATAATAATAATAATAATAATAATAATAATAATAATAATAATAAAGCAACAAAACAGATGGTGAGTCGATATGATTGTGTTCTCCATGTGTGTTTGTGATGCACCGGGGATCGATAGAATCAAGTGAGTCTGAAACAAGACCAACGTTGCATAGCACCTGGAACAAAAAACAAACAAACACTCAGACCACAGCAAACATGTCTAAAGTGAAAACCACCAGCTGAAGGTTAAGGGTCCTACTCAAAGACCCAGCAATCACAACTGGGATGTGAACTCACAACCTTCTTATCAGTAGCTAAGTGTTATTTATTGTGTTATTAATACTAGGAGGTTCCAAAAAAAACAAAAACAGTTAATTTTTTTCACACAAATGTTTCTATCTTCAAAGTAAATGCTGATATCAAACCCACTTCTGCTCTCTGAGATGCTCCAAGTGCTTGTTCATAATCATCTAAAATCTGAAGGTGTTTATCTTCAACCACTAAAATTCTGTGTAAGGTTATCCAACAGAGGGAAAAACAAACGTCTCACACTGAAAGCCAACAGAGTCCTGACTCATTTTATATCAGACTCACAACCAGAACACCATTCATTTCTTTATTCTGATTGAAAATGTCCCATAATCCATTTTTATTCCTGCTGGGAGAATGAACACGACAGTGTACTGGTAAAAATGGTTAATGCAAATCTACAAATAATTGTCAATCATTTAATCACAAACAGTGAAACTGCAACCTTTCTTAAATATTTAAGTAAAAGTAAGTAAATGATTAGTTTTTATGAAAGGTGCCAATGTAACTCCCCGGGTCGTACTCGCAACCGCTCCAAGCGGGTCTCCGGCATGGGAGGCGGGCGCCCTAACAAGGAGGCTAAAGACTGCAGCCATTAGCGTCAGTCGCCAGTGTGCCTCTTGAGATCAGGGGAGTGAGGTTTACCTGCACAGCACCTACCGCTGGCCTCCGTTACACCAATATTACCGTCACTGCCTGAAGGTTTACATTTATTCCTTTAGAAAGATTTCAGAAGATATACAGTCAAAGATCCAACTGCAAACACTGTGTCAGACGTTCAGCTTCACCTAGCTTCGTTTGTTTAAGTGTTAGATTAGCAGAAGTATCGTCTCTAATTAGGAGCAATACCTAAATATTGAGACGCTCTGCATTAATTCAGTGTAATAACAGATAATGTGACTCCGATGATGAACATGGCCCAGTTTTCCAGCATTTGTCATGCTCAGTCAGGACATACATAATACTGAATTTTTTGTGTTCACTTAAACAAAGTGCTTGTGTGTGCAGCAATCCATAAATTCATACGTCTTATATAAGAAGTAATACACACAGTGTGGTTACAGGAAAATAATCAACTGGGCATTAGGATGCAAAGCAAACAGAATAGAGTAGAATACAAGAGAACAGAGTAGAACAGAATAGAGTAGAATACAGTAGAACAGAATAGACTAGAACAGAATAGACTAGAATAGATTTGTTTTTAATGTAGCACCTGGGACCTGGAGAAACGTTGTCTCATTTCACTATGTACTGCGTCAGCTATATGTGGTTGGAATGATAATAAAAGCTTCTTGACTTGACTTGACTAGAGTAGAGTAGAATAGAGTAGAAGAGAGTAGAATATAGACGAATACAAGAGAATACAGTAGAACAGAATAGACTAGAATACAGTAGAATAGAGTAGAGTAGAATAGAGCAGAACAGAATACAGTAGAATAGAGTAGAACAGAATAGACTAGAATAGAGTAGAGTAGAATAGAGCAGAACAGAATAGAGTAGAATAGAGTAGAACAGAATAGAGTAGAATAGAGTAGAGTAGAATAGAGCAGAACAGAATACAGTAGAATAGAGTAGAACAGAATAGACTAGAATAGAGTAGAGTAGAATAGAGCAGAACAGAATAGAGTAGAGTGGAATATAGAAGAATACAAGAGAATAGAGTAGAACAGAATAGAGTAGAATAGAGCAGAATATAATACAGCATTATAGAATAGAGCAGAATAGAGTAGATTATAGCAGAGTAGAACAGAATAGAGTAGAGTACAATGCAGTAGAATAGAGTAGAGTACAATAGAGATTACTTTATTAATCCCTATGGGGAAATTTAGTAGCTTCACTTCACTTGGTCCTGTGAAACCTGTGAAAAACTCTGCTACAGTGCTGAAGAGTGTAAAGTTACATGGTGATCAGGACGTCATGATTTTGGTCTTCAGTAAAAATTCTATCCTAAATAGATACATTATTGTTGTGCTATTATTACAATATTATACACTGCAATATTATACACTGTGGGGGAAGTGGTAGCTCGGTCACTACTGATCAGAAGGTTATGAGTTTGAATCCCAGGTCCACCAAGCTACTGCTGTTGGGCTCACAAGCAAGGCCCTTAACCCTCTGTAGCCCAGTTGTATAAAAATGAGATAAATGTTAGTCACTCTGGATAAGAGCGTCTGCTAAATACTGCAAATGTGACTATTTGTAATGATTATTTATGATATCTAAATGTAATACTGGAATAATAGCAGCTGTCAGTTAAAGCCTGTCATCATAGTGCTCACGTCTAAGTACAACGCTCGTAAAGACGTCTCTGATCACAGCTCAATGAACAACCAAGAACCTGAGCAGAATTCAGATCTTCATCATTGTGTGTGTGTGTGTGTGTGTGTGTGTGGGTGGGTGTGTGTGTGTGTCTTTTTGCATGACCGGCTGAGAGTCAAAAGCTTTGACCTGTCTCTAAACTGGCTGCTTTTCCCAAATGTCTACAGAAGAGGAAACAGTGGAGATTATCTCTCTCTGTTGGAGAATAATGAATGCACACTCACTCCTCTGCTGTCTTCGGCTTTGACAGGTCTTTGACCGAAATGTCATTTACTCGAGCAGCTACTCGCAGATGAGAGCGAGCGGTTCAATTTAGCAAAGCACTTTCAGCTTGAGTTCATTGAAATTTTCCAGAAATGTTTTTTTTTTTTAAATTTTTATCATTTAACATGTGGAGACTAAAGTGATGTTAGCTTTGTGAATTTACAAGTGTTTGTACACTATATTGCCAAAAGTTTTGGGACACCCCTCCAAATCATTGAATTCAGGTGTTGTTTTACAGGGGTTGGGTTCGGCCCCTTAGTTCCAGTGAAAGGAACTCTTAATGCTTCAGCATACCAAGACATTGGTATATTGGTATATTGACAATATAGTGTATTTATCTTGGGAACTGTAATAAAATCTTATTTACTTTTTGACTCTGATTTACATGGTGGAGATAGAAACAGTCACTTAACAGTCACTTCACATCAACCGGTTATGGTTTTATAGTGAATAAAGTATCTCTGTAAAAAGATTTCAATGCACAGACTAAGGGACTGAGTATAAATACCCGGAAGAGTGAACCAGCCTCTGAACAAAACCTCAGAGCAGCCAGATTCTCTGCACCATGACATGCTTAGTGAAGATGTATTTGTCAGGCAAACTCCTGAAGTTTTAGCGAGCGTTTAGCGGCTCGTTTATTTTTCAGAATCCTGAACACTTAATGATGTGGTTCATCATGTCATAAAACCTAAAAACCTAACGTCATCAAAACTAATAAGCAAGTATTAGCTTCATAACACATGGCTGTGAGGGAAAGCCTCGGATATAATCACACACACACAGTTTTCCGTAATGGAAGAACCTTCAGGATGAAGCTTTGTGATTTCTGTGTGTTTTTTGTTTTGTTTTATTAACTCTTTTTTTCCAGAGGACAAAAATGCTCTTGTTTTGTTGTGTTCATGTTCAGCATTGAATGTCTTTGTCATGTCTCACTCCACAGTGGAGGTTAATATGAAGCTCATATGAAAGTAGAAACTCAGGACATGAAGGATTTGTCGTGTTTCAGAAGGATTTCTGTTTTACCCTCGAATACTAGTGGTGATATATTCATAGAAAAGTTCCAACTGAACATAAAGGTTAGTTTTTTCACACACAAATGTTTCTGTCTTCAGAGTAAATGTTGATCTCAACCCCACTTCTGCAATCTGAGATGCTCCAAGTGCTTGTTCATAATCATCTAAAATCTGAAGGTGTTTATCTTTAACCACTAAAATTCTGTGTAAGGTTATCCAACAGAGGGAAAAACAGACGTCTCACACTGAAAGCCAACAGAGTCCTGACTCATTTTATATCAGACTCACAACCAGAACACCATTTATTTCTTTATACTGACTGAAAATGTCCCATAATCCATTTCCACTCCACCGGCAGACTGGAACTCCAGTATAGTGGTATAAATGGTCAAATTCAATAGGGAAAAAGTGAGACTGGTGAGGAAGAGATAGCTGTCCAAACGCAACAACAAACAATGACTTGACAAAGACGGATACAAGAGGGCAGGTATAAATATGGTAACACATTAGGAGCAAATTAGGAACAGCTGACAAGACACACGACGTTCCACAAGGTATAGCAATATACCTGCCAGTACCCCCTCTGGTGGTCTGGCAGGGAATTGCCCCAGTAGTTCCTGACAATAGCTTTATAGCTGCTGTAACATAAGTGATAAAACAATCTAGCCATGGGGGTCACAGTCCAGTGACTTCTGTGCCGGTCCCAAGCCCGGATAAATAGAGAGGGTTGCGTCAGGAAGGGCATCCGGCGTAAAACATTGCCAAATTTAACCATGCGAATCGTCAGTACGAATTTCATACCGGATCGGTCGAGGCCCGGGTTAACAACGACCGCCATCGGCGCCGTTGACCTACAGGGCGCCGGTAGAAATTGGGCTACTGTTGGTCGAAGAAGTAGAGGAGGGAGGAGAGTGCGCAGACAGAGAGAGAAGAGGAAAGGTAAGAGTGTAGGACTGAGAATAGGAACTCTGAATGTTGGTACTATGACAGGGAAAGGTAGAGAGCTGGCTGATGTGATGGAGAGAAGGAAGGTGGATATACTGTGTGTACAGGAGACCAGGTGGAAGGGTAGCAAGGCTCGTAGTATAGGAGCAGGATTCAAGCTGTTTTATTATGGTGTGGATAGTAAGAGAAATGGGGTAGGTGTGGTCCTGAAGGAGGAGTTTGTGAGGAATGTCCTGGAGGTAAAGAGAGTGTCAGACAGGGTGATGAGTCTGAAGTTAGAGATTGAAGGGGTGATGTTGAATGTTGTTAGTGGTTATGCCCCACAGGTAGGTTGTGAGTTGGAGGAGAAAGAGAGATTCTGGAGTGAATTAGATGAGGTGATGGAGAGTATTCCCACGGGTGAGAGAGTGGTGATAGTAGCGGATTTTAATGGACATGTTGGTGAGGGGAACACAGGTGATGAGGAGGTGATGGGCAAGTTTGGAGTTAAGGAAAGGAACTTTGAAGGACAGATGGTAGTGGACTTTGCTAAGAGGATGGACATGGGTGTGGTTAACACTTATTTTCAGAAGAGGGAGGAGCATAGAGTGACTTACAAGAGTGGAGGTAGGAGCACACAGGTAGACTACATCCTATGTAGAAGAGGCAATCTGAAAGAGATCAGTGACTGTAAAGTGGTAGTGGGAGAGAGTGTAGCCAGACAGCATAGGATGGTGGTGTGTAGGATGACTCTGATGGTCTGTAAGAAGAAGAGGTCAGAGATAGAGAAGAAAACCAAGTGGTGGAAGCTGAAAAAGGAGGAATGTTGTGAGGAATTTAGACAGAAGTTGAGGCAGGCTCTGGGTGGTCAGGTAGTGCTGCCAGATGACTGGGAAACTACAGCAGAAGTGATCAGGGAGACAGGGAGAAAGGTGCTGGGTGTGTCATCTGGAAGGAGGAAAGAAGATAAGGAGACTTGGTGGTGGAATGAGGAAGTTCAGGATAGTATCCAGAGGAAGAGGTTAGCCAAGAAGAAGTGGGACATGGACAGGACTGAAGAGAATAGACAGGAATACAAGGAGTTACAGCGCAGAGTGAAGAGGGAGGTGTCTAAGGCCAAGCAGAAGGCATATGACGAGTTGTACACTAGGTTAGACACTAGAGAAGGAGAGAAGGACTTGTACAGGTTAGCTAGGCAGAGTGATCGAGATGGGAAGGATGTGCAGCAAGTTAGAGTTATTAAGGATAGAGATGGAAGGGTGCTCACAAGTGAGGAGAGTGTACAGAGGAGATGGAAGGAATACTTTGAGGAGCTGATGAATGAGGAAAATGAGAGGGAAAAAAGAGTAGAAGGGGTGAACTCTGTGGAACAGAAAGTAGATAAGATTAGAAAGGATGAAGTCAGGAAGGCTTTGAAGAGGATGAAAAGTGGGAAGGCAGTTGGTCCTGATGACATCCCGGTGGAGGTCTGGAAGTGTTTGGGAGAGGCAGCAGTGGAATTTTTAGCTAGTTTGTTCAACAGGGTTTTAGAGAGTGAGAGGATGCCTGAGGAATGGAGAAGAAGTGTGTTAGTGCCGATCTTTAAGAATAAGGGTGACGTGCAGAGTTGCAGTAACTATAGGGGGATAAAGTTGATGAGCCATACAATGAAGGTATGGGAAAGAGTAGTGGAAGCTAGGTTAAGGAAGGTTGTGGAAATTTGTGAGCAGCAGTATGGCTTCATGCCCAGAAAGAGCACAACAGATGCAATTTTTGCTCTGAGAATTTTGATGGAGAAGTATAGGGATGGTCAGAGGGAGTTGCACTGTGTGTTTGTAGACTTGGAGAAAGCATATGACAGGGTGCCAAGAGAAGAGCTGTGGTACTGTATGAGGAAGTCAGGAGTAGCAGAGAAGTATGTCAGAGTGGTGCAGGACATGTATGAGAGGAGCAGGACAGTGGTGAGGTGTGCTGTAGGTCAGACAGTGGAGTTCAATGTGGAGGTGGGACTGCATCAGGGATCGGCTCTGAGCCCCTTCCTGTTTGCTATAGTGATGGACCAGTTGTCAGAGGAGGTCAGACAGGAGTCTCCTTGGACAATGATGTTTGCAGATGACATTGTGATCTGTAGTGAGAGCAGGGAGCAGGTGGAGGAAAACCTGGAGAGGTGGAGGTTTGCGCTGGAGAGAAGAGGGATGAAAGTCAGTCGTAGTAAGACTGAGTACATGTGTGTGAATGAAAGGGAGGGAAGTGGAACAGTAAGGTTACAGGGTGAAGAGGTGAAGAAGGTACAGGAGTTTAAGTACTTGGGGTCAACAGTCCAGAGTAATGGAGAGTGTGGGAAAGAGGTAAAGAAGCGAGTGCAGGCAGGTTGGAATGTATGGAGAAAGGTGTGGGGAGTTCTGTGTGATCAGAAAATATCAGCTAGAATCAAGGGGAAGGTGTACAGGACAGTGGTGAGACCGGCCATGCTGTATGGTTTAGAGACAGTGTCACTGAGGAAGAGACAGGAGTCAGAGCTAGAGGTAGCAGAGCTGAAGATGTTGAGGTTCTCTTTGGGAGTGACAAGGTTGGACGGGATTAGGAACGAGTACATCAGAGGGACAGCTCATGTTGGACGTTTGGGGGACAAAGTTAGGGAGGCCAGATTAAGATGGTTTGGACATGTTCAGAGGAGGGACAGTGAGTATATTGGTAGGAGAGTGTTGGACATGGAGCTGCCAGGCAGGAGGCAAAGAGGAAGGCCAAAGAGGAGGTATATGGATGGAATTAATGAGGATATGAAGCTAGTGGGTGCAAGGGTTGAGGATGCAGAAGATAGGGATAGGTGGAGAGAGATGATTCGCTGTGGCGACCCCTGAAGGGAGAAGCCGAAAGAAGAAGAAGAAGAAGAACATAAGTGATAAAACAATAAAGGTTAAACAGCTATGAACAGATAAAACTGTGATTTGTTTAATAAATGAATACATGAAAAATATAAAGCTCTGCAAACTGCTGTGATATAAAATGAATAATTAAAAAAAATCGTTGGGATGTTATTGGAAAATAACACTTTATAATAATTTGAATTTTTTTATACCAACATGAACTGTTTTGTTGTATTCCTTAAAAAAGTAATTAAAAAATTGCACACTAAACAATGTTAATTAGTTCATAATAACAATAATATTAATAATAATAATAATAATAATAATAATAATAATAATAATAATAATAATAATAATAATAATAATAATAATAAATATGTATTATTATTGTTATTATTATTATTATTATTATTATTATTATTATTATTGTTGTTGTTGTTGTTGTTGTTTTGTTGTTGTTGTTGTTGTTGTTATAATTATTATTATTATTGTTATTATTATTCACACAATTTTCTTTTAAATTCCAGTGAATATTTTGTGAATCCATGTTCAGGCCTTGCTGCTGGTCAGCTTGTCACACTATGAGCAGTGTGTGTGTGTGTGTGTGTGTGTGTGTGTGTGTGTGTGTGTGTGTGTGTGTGTGTGTGTGTATGTGTGTGTGTGTGTGTCCAGTAACAGCTATTACACACTGTCCCCCATACTCGTCACCTAATTCATCATTTATCAGTTGAGCATCAGTGAGTCACTGCAGTGCTGCTTCTCCTCATCCTCCTGTCAATGGAGGAACATTTCACCAACTGACAGCTCGTTATGACTTCATCCTTTGTCCCATCAGATGAGCTCTGACCCACACACACACACACACACACACACACACACACACACACACACACACCTCACTGACGGCCAGAGAGACAGTATTCTCCCACTCCTCCCGTCTACTGTCTTCCATCGGGTGTCACTTTCTCATGGTCCTCCAAGAGAGTTTCTTGCTGAAGGAAACTTCCACACTCAGCTCCGAGACACTTTATCATAAGAACACGGCTTAACATGGAGCCTTGTGCCATCGTTCAACATTTCCTTGCTTTGAATTTAGCTATATTTCATCAGAACCCTTTCATAAGTGTAACGCTCAGAAGCCTTGGAAAATGTCAGACAGAAAAAGCCGACTGGATTTTTCTTCACCTTTTGATGTTTTGATGTTTGTCATGGCGAATTTTTTTTTTGTTACCTCACTGTAATCTTTTTTTATCTTGCTGTGAGACTCGAAGTTTTCTCCCGCTCAGGAAGCCATTCATGTTTCCAAATGACAAATAAAGGACATTAATGAGGTCTGGTTTAAAAAAAAATACTGAATAAAAAAATTACAAGGCCATTCCATGTTCCTGCTGACTCCAGTTACTTAAATCACACACACACACCTCTCTCTCTCTCTCTCTCACACACACACACACACACACACAAACACACACACACACACACACACACAAACACACACACACATACACACACACACACACACACACACTCCACATGAGTAAACAACCACAATCTGACTGTGTTCTGGATGATTAAACAAATGCACCCACAGAATCAGAGCATCCCATTAATTTCCTCAGGCTTTGCTGTGTGAAGGTGTGTTAGGGATTAAGAGAGTCGACTTCTCCTGCTGTGCTGACAAATGGGATTTGCATGTGTTGCATCCTCTTTCAATTCGGCTCACTCGGTCTCTCATCTGCCCGCCTTACATTACAGAGAAGACACCTTACGACTTATGTGATGGAGTCGAGGAAAACACATTACACATCACAGTGGCTGAATTCTGGAGAAAAATAATCATGAATCTTCTGGGCAACAATTTTTCTGCTTATAACAGACATCTCAGCTTTAATTTTGTTTGTTTGTTTGTTTGTTTGTTTGTTTGTTTGTTTGTTTGTTTGTTTGTTTGTTTGTTTGTTTGTTTGTTTGTTTGTTTGTTGGCACGGTGGCTTGGTGGTTAGCACGTTTGCCTCACACCTCCAGGGTTGGGGGTTTGATTCCCACCTCCACTGTGTGTGTGTGTGTGTGTGTGTGTGTGTGTGTGTGTGTGTTCTCCCTATGCCTTGGGGGTTTCCTCCCCCAGTCCAAAGCCATACATTGTAGGTTGTTTGGCATCTCTAAATTGTCTGTAGTGTGTGTGTGTGCCCTGCAATGGGACAGGTACACTCCGTCCAGGGTGTATCCTGCCTTGACTCCTGAGATAGGCACAGGCTCCCTGTGACTCGAGAATAGATCGGATAAGCGGTAGACAATGAATGAATGGTTGTGTTCATGTTCAGCATTGAATGTCTTTGTAATGTCTCACTCCACAGTGGTGGTTAATATGAAGCTCAAATGAAAGTAGACACTCAGAGCTTTAAGAATTTGTAGTGTTTCATAAATATTTCTGATTTATTCTTAGAAAAGTTCCAAAAAATATTAAATTTTTTAAAATTACATTACAGTGAAATTCTTTTCTTCACATATCCCAGCTGAGTGGGTTGGGGTCAGAGCACAGGGGCAGCTATGATGCAATGCCCCTGAAACAGAGAGGGTTAAGGTCCTTGGTCAATTACCTAGCAGTAGCAGCTTGCCAGTGCTGGGGCGTGAACCCTGACCTTCTGATCAGCAACCCAGAGCCTTAACCACTTGAGCCACCACTGTCCCGTAACAAACCCATTTCTGCTCTCTGAGATGCTCCAAGTGCTTGTTCATAATCATCTAAAATCTGAAGGTGTTTATCTTCAACCACTAAAATTCAGTGTAAGGTTATCCAACAGAGGGAAAAACACACGTCTCACACTGAAAGCCAACAGAGTCCTGACTCATTTTATATCAGACTCACAGCCAGAATATCATTCATTTCTTTATACTGGTTAAAAATATCTGATAAGTCCATTTCCGCTCCACCAGCAGACTGGAGCTCCAGTGTACTGGTATAAAGGGTTAAATTCAATAGGTAAAATTGTCTAATCAATTCAGTCTGTAATCAGACTCTAACATGTCTCTCTGGAGGTAAATGCAAACAGAAAATACCTTCTGGATAATGTACAGTATAATGTATAATCAAATATCACCAGGCCGAGGCTTCTTCCTGGCCGTCACACATACTGTACAACACCACCACACGCTTTCTACACGTCTTAGTTTTCAGGGTCGTGTCTGTAAGGAGACGCTGATCATGACTGTGAGAGCAAGCGAGATGTCCTGAGCTTTCATTCTGCAGACTTCCACCAAGGGAAACGACAGAAACCTCAGAGGAATATGAGCGACAGAATGAGAAGCATGTGACAGGATTTCCCATCATTCCTCAGTGAAGACACACCACACACCAGTCCCATCAGGACTGTCGCTCATTATCACTTCATTCGTTTACTTTCAGCTGTTTCATTAATCAAGCGACTTCTAACTGACCCTGAATCCAGCGTGATCTTGAAGTTGTTAATTTCTTAGAGCCAGCAGCAAATCATGTGCTGTAGAGATGAGTTCGATTATCCAATATAGATGAAGAAAAAAAAAAAAATAAAAATAAGAATCTTTCAACATGGCTGATTGATTTTGATTCATCTGTTGGATCTTTTGAATTCTTTGTTGCTGGTCAGTTTGTCACACTGTGTGTGTGTGTGTGTGTGTGTGTGTGTGTGTGTGTGTGCTGTTAGAATGCAGACACTGACCTGGTCCCTGCTGCTGCACCATGTCTGACAGGTCCTGTAGGTGGATGAAGAGTATCAAACCTCCAGCTCCGAATAACAGAACAAACCAGAAGGAGCAGGAGAGCTTCAGCCGTGAGCCACGCATGGAACCTCGCCTGGACCTCCGCCTTCCCTTTAGAGCCTCCAGGACTTTACAGTCTGACCACAGCATCTCACTACACACTGAGAGAGAGAGAGAGAGAGAGAGAGAGAGAGAGAGTGAGAGAGTCACGTTAAACAGTTCTTTAAGAGTTCTCATCTGACAGTGATGTCTTGAAGGATTTTAATTTCATAAAGTATTAAACTAAACACACTAATATTAATAATGTAAATATTGGTTGCTGCTAAAATAACTGTTTTCTTTACTAATAAATTCAAGTTAAAATTCTTCTTCTTCATGTTTCTTTTGTCATTTTCTTCTTTTTGTCATTGTTGTTTGTTTAGTTATTTCTTTTTCTTCTCCATCTTGTTTTCTTCGTCTTCTTCTTCTTCTTCTTCTTCGTCTCTTCTTCTTCTTCTTCTTCTTCTTCTTCTTCTTCTTCTTCTTCTTCTGTTTGGGTTTGGACATTTTCTTCTTCATCTTGTGTTTTTTTTTCTTCTTTTTCCTGTGTTTTTTAATTGTTTTTTTTTCTTCCTATTCTGTTTGTTTTTTGTTTTCTTCTTCTTTTTCTTCTTCTTGTGTTTTCTTCTTCTTCTTCTTCTTCTTCTTCTTCTTCTTCTTCTGTTTAGTTATTTTCTTCTTCTTCTTCTTCTTGTGTTTTTTGTTTTCTTCTTCTTCTTCTTCTTCTTCTTCTTCTTCTTCTTCTTCTTCTGTTTAGTTATTTTCTTCTTCTTCTTCTTCTTGTGTTTTTTGTTTTCTTCTTCTTCTTCTTCTTCTTCTTCTTCTTTTTCTGTTTGTGTTTAGTTGGTTCTTCTTTTTCTTCTTCATCATCATCAACATCTTGTGTTTTCAGTTATCTTCTTCTTCATCATCTTGCATTTATTCTTACACATTTCTTCTTCTTCTTTAGTTATTTTCATCATCTTCTTCATCCTGTGTGTTTTTTTATAGTTATCTTCTTCTTCACTGTGAGCTCAGCAGTGACACAGAGCTCTGATCTCTTTCCACACTCTAAACAGTTTCTCATCATGAGTAACAGAGCTACAGCGTCACTTATCTCTATATTTCTTCCAAACAAAAGTTTTAACACGCCAGTCAGTGCTCTGGGGAGTGTGTGGGAATCCTCAGTATCACTTTGTACAAAATCCTGACTGCAGAGGAACAAAAAGAAAAATCCTTCCACCATCTGTGGAGAAAAAATAAAAAGAAGAGAAAGTCCAGTTGGCTCATGCTGCATTGTGAATTTGTTAATCAGCCTCGTGTTTGAGTGGAATGAATATTGGTGATGTTGAGTATAATGTGGACATTACGGAGCATCTGGTCAGTTAGAAAAAAACAGCAGGGAGTTTAATCTTCAGGTGTGTGGTGTGTTTAAAAACGGTTTTGATTAAGAAATGAACTCTGTTTCACTGATGCTAAACTGAGACCAGATGAATATGACCACATGCACTGGATTAGAGTCTATAGATTAGAAACTATGATCATACTGAGGAGTGCACACACACACACACACACACACACACAC
>JAUCMX010000004.1:5718245-5760745 GCA_033459395.1 Hemibagrus guttatus
ACTCAGGGAGAGGGAATCAATATAACTTACAATTTAATCAAAATAGTTTACAAATAAGAAAAACTTTTAAGAGATTGCAACCCCTGTTACTGTGAAAACCTCACTCGTTTCTTTTAATTCTTACAAATTGGATGCTTTACAAAACCAAATGTTTAGCTTATTAATAAAAAATTACACGTTTATTGAGTAATTTGGCCTCCAAGTGGAATATAACAGCTTTAGCTAATACTAGCTCTTTTTCCTCGATTCTAAGACAAAACATTTCGGATATTTAAAAAAAAA
The DNA here is from genome assembly GCA_033459395.1 of Hemibagrus guttatus. NCBI lineage: Eukaryota > Metazoa > Chordata > Actinopteri > Siluriformes > Bagridae > Hemibagrus > Hemibagrus guttatus. The sequence continues at coordinate 5,718,528 of JAUCMX010000004.1, forward strand.
AAAACATGCATTTTCAAACATTTAACATTTATTAGCTGTCTGTCTGCCACCTTGTGGACATGTAGAGAATTACAGCTAAATGTTCTCATGCGTTACACTTCGTATTAAATTACAGTATTACAGTATTTGTAAAAAATATTACAAATTACGTATCACATGACCATACATGACGTATGCCATAATTTTTATGAGTTTATTTGTGTAGACCTAGTCTGCTGATATGTATTAATATTTATGACTCTAATAAGCTCTTTGCTTAGTGCAGTTTAGTGTTTAATCCCATATATGAACAAAGAAACAGTATGTATTTGTAGTAATTAAACCAGCTGTAAAATACTTTCACACATCTACACATCTATTAAAAGGCTACATAATGATATACACATATTATAGAATGATGCAATGGCAATACCACATTTCCTTGCCATGATGACTGCAGCCGTTCTCTTGGAGCCAGGTTCAGGGAGACCAATGTGCAATACTCATCCACTTACACACCGAGCAGCCCTTGAAATATTGGGAATGTCCCAGCCATCCTTAAGCTCCATCATGTCAGTCATACTTTGGCATAATTAAACTGACAACTTGCTCGAGAGTTTCTTTACATATTGAGTGAAGTCCAACATCAAAGTGCAATTTGCAGCAGTATCCAGTTTCCTAAATGTGATCAGAGTGAATGAGTGAACTCATGTTGCTGTAGAGGAGCCTACTCAATCCAAAGAAAAAGAATTTTATAAATGAACAAGACCCAATTCCCAAACACAGCTGAGAGACTGGGACAGGTGAGAGACTGCTTCAGATGAGAGACAGGGACAGGTGAGAGACTACTTCAGGTGAGAGACTGCTTCAGGTGAGAGACTGGGACAGGTGAGAGACTGAGACAGAAAAAAGACTGAGACAGGTGAGAGACAGGGACAGGTGAGAGACTGCTTCAGATGAGAGACTGGGACAGTTGAGAGACTGCTTCAGGTGAGAGACTGAGACAGGTGAGAGACTGGGACAGGTGAAAGACTGGGACAGGTGAGAGACTGGGACAGGTGAGAGACTGCTTCAGGTGAGAGACTGGGACAGGTGAGAGACTGGGACAGGTGTGACTGCTTCAGGTAAGAGACTGGGACAGGTAAGAGACTGGGAGAGGTGAGAAACTGGGACAGGTGAGAGTCTGCTTCAGGTGAGAGACTGGGACAGGTGAGAGACTGCTTCAGGTGTGAGATTGGGACAGGTGAGAGACTGCTGCAGGTGACTGACTGCTTCAGGTGTGAGACTGGGACAGGTGAGAGACTGCTTCAGGTGAGAGACTGGGACAGGTGAGAGTCTGGGACAGGTGAAAGACTGCTTCAGGTGAGAGACTGGGACAGGTGAGAGACTGCTTCAGCTGAGAGACTGGGACAGGTGAGAGACTGCTTCAGGTAAGAGACTGGGACAGGTGAGACTGCTTCAGGTGTGAGACTGGGACAGGTGGGACTGCTTCAGGTGAGAGACTGCTTCAGGTGAGAGACTGGGACAGGTGAGAGACCGGGACAGGTGAGAAACTGCTTCAGGTGAGAGACTGGGACAGATGAGTGACTGGGCAGGTGAGAGGCTGCTTCAGGTGAGGGACTGGGACAGATGAGAGACTGCTTCAGGGGAGAGACTGGGACAGGTCAGACACTGCTTCAGGTGAGAGACTGGGACAGGTGAGAGACTGCTTCGGGTGAGTTACTGGGACAGGTGAGTTACTGGGACAGGTGAGAGACTGCTTCAGGTGAGAGACTGGGACAGTAGAACTGCTTCAGGGAGAGACTGGGACAGGTAGACACTGCTTCAGGTGAGAGACTGGGACAGGTGAGAGACTGCTTCAGGTAAGAGACTGGGACAGGTGAGAGACTGCTTCAGGTAATTGACTGCTTCAGGTGTGAGACTGGGACAGGTGAGAAACTGGGACAGGTAAGAGACTGGGACAGGTGAGAGTCTGGGACGTAAGGGTGAGTGACTGGGACAGGTGAGACACTGCTTCAGTTGAGACACCAGTCAGAAAATGTCTGCTGTATTGAGAGGGTATATACTGTGCTCCACATCATGGCACAGCAGAATGAACTCCAAATCCTGATCTACATTTCCCATTTCCCATTTCCATTTACACCATTTAGCAGAAGCCCTTATCTAGATCCACTTACATTTGTCTCATTTATAAAACTAAGCAATTGAGGGTTAAGACAATTGCACAAGGGCCCAGCAGGGGCAGTTTGGTGGTCCTGGGATTCAAGCTCACAACCTTCTAAACAGTAGTCCCCCACCCTGGACAAGTAGATCTTCTCCTAACCAACAACTCGATTAACCGATTCACATCTCTACCCTCTAGACGACTAAAACCTTCACACTTCACTTTTTTAAATGTCTGTGTGCTCTTCTTGTTGTATTTCCTACCAACAGAGTTTTCAGACTGATGATGTTTCTACTCCGTGGCCTAGTGAACCAGTACCAGGATGCATTTATTGATAGAGACTTCAAAGCACTTCTGAAAGTCACTCCTGACAAATTCCATAAATTGAGCTGAGACCATTTCAAAGACGTGTGTTCACCAAGCTTTTTTAATGTCATTGCTACTTTAGACATAATCCATTTTCATTTGTTTTAGTTTATCCATCAAGTTCTAAAATAGAGGTGTCCTTTTTTCTCGATCTCTGACTCAACTTTGTATTTGCATTGTCAACATTCCTCTTTTTTTTGCCTTTTTTTCTCTCTTCCATTATCAACGCTAATGAAGTGGACAATATTATGAAAGCATCCTGTTCACCATAAAGTACAGGCTCCAAGTTAGAGAGCTAGTCATGTCTAAAAAGCACATCCTCAGTATTCCTAAAATCCCAGAATGCACAAAGATCAAAACGTTCAGAATAACGTGAATCCCGGTCTTATAATTATCTCAGTCACTTTCAGTAAAACCTGGATGAAATTATACACCATGACACAGTAAGGTGGCCATTACAATATAGCAGATATTAATAATAATGGGGATGTGGTAGCTTAATGTTTAAGACATTGCACGTCTGATCAGAAGGTTGTGAATTTGAATCCCAGGTCCACTAAGCTGCCACGGCTGGGTTCCCTTAACCCTCAATTGCTCAGTTGTGTAAAGAATTAGATAAATTCTAAGTCATTCTGGATAAGGGTGTCTGCCAAATGCCAGAAATGTTAAAAAAAAAAAAAGTGTGTCTAGATTCAGCCATTTGGAGGCACTGGTTGGTTTAAAAGGCATAACCAAAAATGAGTGAAAAGGTTTTTTTTTTATTATTGTAAACCAGACAAATTTCATGAAAACTGTCTCAGTGTGTACCATAGACTTTTTAATCACAAGAAGTCCGTACTCAGTGTTCCCGGGATCCACAGTGATTCTGACAACGATAAACCAGCTCCTGAAGAAGAATAAACTAATAAAATATTAGCTGGACCCCTAATCATCAGCTCAAACTCAAATATATCCCATCATTCAACAGACTTAGAGAGAAAAAGAGCTATGCACCTCTGCTCTTTATTTACTCTATTAAAATCAAATTAAACTCCAGATTTATTTGGAATTATACACTGCTCCAGACCTGTGGAAAATTGACAGAAAGTCAGTTGGTGTCATGCAGCAACAATAATAACACACTGATGCACTGTGTTTACTTGTAAAGGGAGAAGGGGGTAAGAGAGTGAGTGAAAGATCAAACAGAAGAAGGCGAGCAAAAGCAGAGATGGTTCTTTCTTCTCCTTAAGCGCTGACCTCCAAGCAGCTCTGAGCCTTTTATGAATTTATGAAATAATCATGAAAAAATCACATGCAGCTCTCTCTCACTCCACCCTGCCTGCAGCCATGATGGCACTTTGATCCAAATATAAAAGACACACACACACACACACACACACACACACACACACACACACACACACACACACACACACTCGAGCCATTACCCACACCCCTCCTCTGCACATACACACTTACAAGTAAATCATCACCATATTTTATTTTCATCCCGAGTATCCACCCTGAAAATCTATTCTTATACTTTTGTCTTCATAGATCAGACTCAATATTCACACACAAACTGAGATTAAGAGGAATATAAGAACACAAATGCGGGGAAAAATGGCTGTGGTATTTTCCTGGCAATGTTTAAGGTCAGTTTTTCACTTTAATGGTATAAAACATCCATTGGATCTAACTGGAACTGATGAAAACAGGAAGCTGAATTAGCATTAAAGATTGTTAGCCATATTATTGAGACAGGTAATGCTAGCTAGTTTGTTAATGATATTAGCATTTAGCCAACTCTGACTGGTCTAAATACTACAGTGAGACTGGCAACCCTCTCATATTAACTTTACTTGCACCAGGATACTTGGATTGATTTCTGTCAAGCTCAAGTTGACTGCTAACACTTAGCATAGTGGACTGCTAACACTTAGCCCCCATTTAGGCTAAATTATTTAAGCCTGTGTAACACATCAGGAGTGACTGAGAGCCCACATGTGAAATAATTTAATCATTTTTTTCTTCTTTTCTTTTCTTCAAATTCCATTAAAAGGTTTAGGGGCTTAGCAAACACCAATCAGCTCAAAGTACAAATCACACAAAAGAACAAAGTTTGGTGTGGTTTGAACAAAAGATCTGGTTAATGCCATGAAAGCTGCAGCTTTCTTTCTCCGAACAACTTTGATGCCTTTTCTTATCTATTGCATCACACAGCTAAGTGCTTTAACTGCATATCCTGTTGTCTGTATATTCACTATTTTCTGAATATCCATATGAAATATATACAGTATATACAGTAATATACTGACAGCATGCTAACCAGCACAACATTAATAAAACATCTAAGCCTGCAAGGTTACATCTAGTCTGCATTAGCATGCCTAACCAAGCGCCGTGCCTTTGATTTAGCATTCACAGGGATGTCACTGTCACTTTTGCTCTCGGTTGCCAGGTGCAGGCAGCTCAAGGGATTTTTTTGTGTGTGCTTCAGAGTTCTATCCAGCTGAGCATTTCTCAGAAAATGTCATCACATTGTCTCAAGGCCATCGTCGGGAGTGCATGTGTGTGAAGAGATGCTTCACAGATCTGTTTCTCATTTTTCTATATGGGTTACAGACACACATGCGCAAGGATAGATTTCAGACGATATACAAAAATAACACAAAGACAATATAAAATAATATCACATCTTTCATGATTTAAGGCATTGGGTTAAAGCTGTAGTAGTGCACGATGATGGAAACGGCTATGTGAAGGAGACGGATGACAGCGACGGTCTGTTTCTCATTGGACCCTATTAACCTGCATGCCAGTCATGCTAACAAACAGGAAATACTCTGTTAAATGAGATCTAAACCAGGCAAGACCAAGTGTTTTCACTCAGTGTGGTCAGTGATGTCAAATTCTGGTCCATCGTTATAAATACAAAAACATATCCACGACCTGAGGCAAGCACTCAATCAGTGATCACTTCAACACCTGAACCCCAGAGTTAAAGAGATCTTGCTCAATACTACTACACAAAAAACTGCTGGGCAACAACTTTTTTTGCTGGCACAGATTTTTCCTTCCATAACCTGCGATCAGTTAACAACTGACACCTCGTAGATCCTACTCAGCGAGGCATGAGGTCCCTTCCCAGAACCTTCCAACTGACTCTCCTTCAGTGAACTAACTAGCAGAACTAACTCCTCATTTGTAAGTCACTTTTGGATATTCGCTTTGGAAGCTTTTGCTAAATGAATACATGTAAAAGTAGTTGGACAGATCGGAGTGGTCAAAGATATGGTTTCCTGGCTTGAGGTATGCCTTAAGCACCATTTTCGACACATAGAAATTAACGCATGGACAACAAGCTGGAATGGACAAAAAACACTGATGCACTGTATAAGAAAGGTCAGAGTTGCCTATATTTCCTCAGCAGACTCAGGTTCTTTAATGTCTGCAGAACCATGCTGCAGATGTTCAACCACTCAGTGTAGTGTGCTGGGGTTGCAGGGTGAAGACAGCCAATGCCAACAGACTCTACAAGCTTATTAGGAAAGCAGGCTCTGTCATGGGAGTGGAGTTGGAGTCTCTGTCTGAAAGGAGAATGCTTAAGAAACTTCTCAGTATCCTTGACAATGCGTCACACCCTTTGCATGTGACACTGGAGTCCTACCAGAGCACATTCAGACTGAGACTGAGACCACCGAAGACAACCACAGAACGCCACAGGAGGTCTTTCCTACCAGTGGCCGTCAAACTCTACAACTCCCCCATTTCAGTAGGGAGCAGAGCTGACTCAATGAACACTGATAGTATCACTGTGCCATTATATGCACTATCCCAATTTCATAATAATTACAATATGTATGTTGATATAATATCATGTGCAATATCATATTATGTGCAATATGGTCCATATTGTAATCTGAAGCAGTCTCTGGGAAAATAATTTCCTTCAGGATTAATAAAGTTCTATCTTATCTTATCTTATCTTACGTCACTTGTGGTTTAGAGTTTGGTACAATATAAAAACCTTCAGAGAACCGTACGCTATTCCTCTTGAGCACCATGGTTTCTTCTTGACTCCAGTGAACCGTGGTACCATCAGTATCACATGTGCACATTATCTGCTATCAGTACCATATGCAGAGTAACATGATTTCACATTTGATTACCATTTTTAGTCTTGTTTTAATTTCTGTGACAGCTGGTAAATAGGCATTGTGGTCAGTGGAGGACATTTAATACCTTACTGACATATAAAGAATTTCCTTAAGAACTAATTAGCTGAACTTTTCCAAAAATAAATGTACAATGAGAGCTTCTGGGAGCACTAGAGTTGGATATAAAAACCAAAAAAGGGGTCACAATGCACCCAAGAGACTACTACCCCCTGAGAATTAATGAGAGGTCTCCTTAAATAGACCCTGGCACAGGTGGAGCCAATTTCCTGGGATTGTAATTAAGAATACGCTCTCTGCCTCCTTCTTGTGATGGCTTGAGCCTGAGCTAACTGCCCCGTTATACCTTAAACCATAACGAAAATGTCCTCTATGTAAAGGTTGGCTCATTGTTTGCAGGTCTTCCTGTACAAGCACTGTACTTATTTGCTTGAGTCTCTGAACAAACTCTCTTGCAGTAACTGCTTCATTATGGTCAGAGTCACAATGACTAACCCAGGAACACACCCTGGGAATACACCATGCGTGGGATACCAGTCCGTAGCAGGGCAACACACACACACACATACTCATTCACACATAGGTGCAATTTATCGTAGCCAATCAATCTACTGGAAAGTTCTTGGAGAAATTGCTAGAAACCAGAGAACCTGGAATACATCTATGTTAGGATGGAGAGAACCTGCACAGAAACTCTATACAGAAAGTAACCCAAGCTCCAGGCCATACCATGGACCATACGGTAAACCATGAGGTGAAAACACTACCTGCTGCCCCAATGCACCTTCAAGTGTTGGTACCAAAGGAAAATAATCAAAAACAACAAAAGAATCAAACCAGTTCTTATCATTGTGTAAACCTGCATGCACAAAAGAGACAGTGGAATCGATCCACAGGACAGAAGCTATTTTTCTAAGCAAAAGAAACCCTGTGATTGCCCCAGATGATCCCCAAATCGAGTGTGAAACATTTGTCAACAAATTGAGGCAAGACTTTGCCCTTATTCTTTGCATGACATAGTCGAGTATAAATAAGACTCTCTGAGCAATCGTTTAAAACAGAGATATCAGCAGGACTATGTGTAACCATGACAACACTACTATTATTTACACATTTACAATAATGAAGCTTAGCCTTCAACTTGTCCGCAGCTACAGGAGCCATACACACACTAGCCATATTCTACAAGTCTTTCTACCAATCTGATATTCATTATTCACCGTGTAGTGACATATGCTCCTTGCTGGCCACCAAAGTCAATCTGATGGACCGATGGACCTCATAGAGAGCCTCTGTGATGAGAGATCTAACAATATGTAAATGATCTTCTTTCATTTTTCCAACATATTACACAGAGATTTGTATGATGGCTGCTCTACATATATAGACTAGGAGCTTGTACTGTGTTTATCAGAACATCCTTGTCCTTGCACAGGATGACAGAATCGGACAGAAGTGTGTGTTTTTCAACCAGCTGCATGTGAGAAAGAGTCAGCTGGCTAATCAGTATTGATTTTATATTACAGTGGCATGAAGCCTTGTGTGAGTGACCTCTTTTCCACTGTGACAATATACAACTGACTGTAATACATCCTGTACCCAAAACAAAGAGTGACATCTGCCATTATGTGCGTCCACTGAAAAACTTGTGCCAAATTTTTTTATTAATAATCCACATGCAGTGGTGAAGGAAAGAACAGTTTATGCTGTTTGTTTGTAAGAAACCCAGAAGCTGATCACACCAGCACTGGACCTGAGGGAATCAAGATAGCTGCTAATTAAAGTAGTCCAATAATGTAAAACTCATTAAATAAACACCAAGTACATGTACAATCACACTACAACATCTGTAAAACTGAGTAAATACATGGAGTTTAACTTCAGCATTGTTCAATCTTCCAAATTTTGTCCTTTTGTAGAAACAGATAATTTTTTAGTATTATTAATGTCTGAAAGAACTGCAGCTAGAAAATCTATAAATATTCTTATTTTCTTATTTTCCTCAGAAAATCTAAGTATTAAAAATCACATATATTAAAGTATTTCATAATTAAGAATTTGTGCTTTGATATTCCAAAAAGAAAAAATAATTTCACAACTTTAATCCTTCAAAATTTGCCATTGCTTTTAGTAAAAAATTAGGCAAAAAGTGAAATTATTTTTATTCATTATTATGTGTTTTAAATCAAATTCCAAAATTTGATTCCAAAATAGTTTCCAAAAACTATTATCTAATGAAGCCATAAATAAGGACGAAGATATGACTTTTTAAGTTTAAACTCTTTTTTGATTTGATTATTTTCCAATAAAACCACATGTTTTATAGCACAATAGTAATATCATTTATTTAACTATTTTATTCCTCTTTTCACACGGCAATTTGTCAACGCTAACATATCTATTCAAAACATACGACTTATTAAACACTTTGTATTCATTTAGTTATATTTAGTGATGTGGAACATCCTCAATATAAATTAGTTGCTGTTATCGCTTATGCTATAGCAGCTATAAACATCTGCTCCCACACTGATGTCTCTTTTTTCTCTTTCTTAAGGCACAAAATCCACAGAAAAGTTCTCTCCTCACAGAAAACTAACATATTAACCACATTTAAGAGGAGCATCTGCGGTACAAGTCCCCGTGTAAGTTGTTACTATAGAAATAATAACATATTAGAATGTTATGAGCATTTTAATATAACTAATGCCACAGATTCTGTTATTGAAAGTTAATCAGCACTTTCTGACCAATCAGAATTAAGAATCAGCTGTGGGATGAGTGGAAGTACAACACAAGCTGCATTTGAGATATATCCACCACATTTTCTTGGGCTTCCTGCATAAACAGACATAAATCCTTTACGAGACCTATTTTCCTCTCCATTACTAACATGACTGCAGCAGTGCTCCTATACCCTCCTGTTCACTGCCATATTAAGCAGTAATAAATTACAGTGATTAAGTTTGGTGTGATCCAGCACCTCTCCTGATCCACATTCTGCACCTGGTGCTCACATCCTCATCTTGAGTTACAGTTTTAAAAGTTCTACACAGGAGGAGATGAAAAATAGGGAAACCTGACCTCTTTTTCTGCCTGTTTTCCAGACACAGTGCCATCTGCTGATCCAAAGAGCTTTACTCAAAGTGCTCGCCACATCTCAGCCCAACAAAATGCAACGAGAGACAGCTTAAAAAAACAAAAAACAAAACAAAAACAAACTAAACCCCAGCAAGCTTTACATTCTTCAGTGTCGCTTCCAGAAATAAGTAGGACTTGATTTTGTGAATGGATATGAACTGAAATCATCAGTAGTCAGGATTTATTTTGTAATGAATCTCTGCATTGACTTTTTTTTCTTCTTCATTTTTTCAACCACTAAAACAGCATTAACTAAGAAATTAGTAACAAAATCCCTAAAACAAATAGATTTTTTTTTTCAGGATAAAACATTTAACGTGTTTCATGGTTGGGGTTTTCCTTTAATGGTCTTTTTTATTTGCCTGAGTGGAGTTTATCTAGAACAAAACTTTATTTTAAATGTGCGTGAGTTATTAAAAGTGCTTCAGAAATGCTTTTGATAGATAGATAGATAGATAGATAGATAGATAGATAGATAGATAGATAGATAGATAGATAGATGATTTTATTACAAGGAAAGGCGCAGAGTTTGTGTGGTTCCTCGCTCTAACACACCCACATCAATGCAGTGAAAACACTCATATGTGCAGAACCGGAGGTTCCTCAGGACCAGGACTGGGAACCTGTGACAGAAAGCACAAGGTGTTTGAGCTCAGCCTGTGCTCCTGCTCCAGGTGTTTTGTGTGTTTATCAGGTTTGTTTGCATTATTGTCTGTTGAAACTGTAAGAGCTGAGATAAGGTTTGCTCGTTATATGTTAAGCAGAACCATCAAACAAACTAGAATTAATGTCTGAGCTTAGAATAAAGCTCATAATGATAAGGAGAGTTGTGATATCATCATTACTGCTACAGCAACACAACAGCACCAGCAGGAAGTTTACCTGAACGCTGTGAATGCCGGGCTGTGGGTTCGAGCCGGTGCGCGCACTGTCCGGGATCGACGCCCCCCGTGTCCGGCTTTTTCGAAGAAACAAAAATACGTGATGCTAAATTTTCCCCTCCGGTTGCTCAGGTCTGTTCCACAGAAGCGGGGAGATGTTCCGGTGAGAACCGGACCGAGCACCCTGCGGCCACCGGAGCTCACGCGCGCGCGTTTCCTCGTCCTGCGCTCCGCTACCTGGGACACGCGCGACCGTTCCTCCTCCACCGACCGGAACCAGTGACGATGAGAAAACCCGTGCGCAAGAAAAGCTGGACTTCTCTGGAACAAGGAATCCGCTTCAGCTCGCTCTGAACACTTACAGCCAAAAACAAGCAAGACCAAAATACACAACTCACACAGCAATTCACCTGGGCTGGCGAGAGCGCGGCCATCTTTATTCATCTCTCTCTCTCTCTCTCTCTCTCTCTCTCTCTTCTCTCTCTCTCTCTCTCTCTCTCTCTCTCTCTCTCTCTCATCCTCTCTCTCTCATTCTCTCTCTCTCTCTCTCTCTCTCTCTCACTCTGTGAGTCTCGGTGTGAAAATCAGCTAGCTATTTTAGAATGATTCTATCTATCTATCTATCTATCTATCTATCTATCTATCTATCTATCTATCTATCTATCTATCTATCTATCTATCTATCTATCTATCTATCTATCTATGTTCAAAAAAGTACATATGGTTGTGATGGTCAGATGCACAAACTTTTGCTCCTACTTTATCCCTGAACATGGGTCATATGGCTAATGACTGAAGCTATATACAGAGCTGCCGAGGTCAAAGGTCAATGATAGGATTAACTGGACTCCTAAACCAGAATCATTTAGCACTCCACAAGGTTTCTTCATCTAAAGATCTTTTCCTCATACTTTATTTCTTCAGCCCACACAGTGCACTTCTCACTTTTTATTGTAAATGTGGGTGTGATATTAATAGAGCGCTCTGACTACGCAAGACGTGTAAAATGCAAAGGTAAAAATTTTCACTGTTGCACATCTTCACCACCAAGGGCACAGTCCATCATCTTGGCTGCCCTGCACCTGGCTCATGCGCTATACTGCTCTCTCCCATCTAGCTAATGCTTCTGCAGCATCAAGACAAACACCACTGGCCTCAAAAACAGCTTCATCCTGCAGACAGACAGCCGAGAATTAACGTCCGTCTCCGTGCTATCTCTCTCCACGACCATCCTGCACTTTATTAGATCGTTACATTACTCACTCAACACTCTTTCAACAGCCATTTTGTATATCTTTAGATTTTCATACTATACTGTATACATTTATGTGATTATGTGCAATGTCCTTGTCCCTGTACATGCAAAACCTGACACTGTGTCACTTTTAGACTGTATAACCATGCTTACAGATTTCATAGCTTATTATTATATCTACTAATTTAGAGTACATTTATAATTTTGTTTGTGTGAAATGATTACAACTTGTTTATAGATGCTTTAAGCATCCTTTATGCATATGACAATAAAAAAATCTCCTTCATTTGTGAATCTCTCTATCCTGATGTCAAATAAAAAAGGCACTCAAGGTGCTTTTGTTTACTGGAGTGTTGCATAGACCTGTGTTCAAGGTTTGGGGCGATTTAGGGTACTTACAATTATCTAATTATGGGTTAGGGTTAGGGAAATAAATTGATGTGAAATACTTCTTAGTACTATAACGTACATAAAAACATACAGTAGTTAATATACTGTACTTATTAAGTAAGCTAGAGTAATATTAGTAATATTATCAATATCAAATACCTGGGGAAAGACAGGTGATTCATCACCTCAGCAGGAACTAGACTTTAAATTAAAGGAATGTTTTTCTCCAACCATTTTTCTATCCTAAAAGTTTTCCTTGCGACCTTTATCATCTGGACTCCACGCGCCACCGTGTGGCCATTAGCGGTTTTGCAGCTAGCATCATAGTATTCGACACAAGCCAAAGCTAACCAAAGTTAGGAATTAAATTGAAATAAAATCAAATTTTGTTGCTGAAATGTTTTTTAATATATATATTTTTTTGCATTACACAAAACACTTTGGTTCAAAAATAAACGTACTTGACCCGGTCTTAGCACAAACACGATGCTAACACTGTATTCTCCTCAGTTAAAACCTTTTCACAGTTTGTTTTGTGGAAGTACTAATTATATCTCAACATGGGCTAATTACCCACATGCTGACATACATCAAATAAGAAGAAACAAATCAGTTGTGAGTGCTAAAGGCAAATTTACACACACACACACACACACGCACACACACACACACACGCACACACAAAAAGAAAATTCTAGCAAGTAACAGGTGGGCACTTGACAGCATTGTACACACAGTTTCCAGATAAACAGGACATCCTCTCCTCCATCAGCTATGTAAGTGCTTCTACGGCTGTAAGAAAGCCGGTTTCTTATTAATATTATGAGCTCACGTGATATTTACCTCAGGATGAAGCTCAGTTATTATGTTCTGATTATGTACTATCACGTATCAACATATCTCAAGATAATCTGATGATTCATCTGTTCATTCCTGTTCAGTAAGTGCTTTATCCTGGTTATAGTAGATCCGGAGCTTATCTCAGGAGCACTGGGTGTGAGGCGAGACTACATTCTGTATTTCTTTACCTGTGCATGCTTTTTCAAACACACTGGTGTTATGTTGGTGCTGGTGGTTGCCAGATGGTGGTAGTAATTGCACAATTTTAGAAAGTTTGACAAACTGTGCAAAGAAACAAAACACTAATATATGTATTCCGACAAATGAGGGGAAAGTTTGTGACATTATTGTGTTACTCATGTCAAATGTGTTTAACTGAAATGCTTTGTAGTTGGCTAATAAAGGGCCTAATAAATGTTAATCAATGTTCTGCGGTGTTGTTCGTTACAGCTTTACATGCTACAATCTGTTGAAAGTTGGAGCAAAATTGATATTTTCTAGAAGATGGAGGTTGTAAAGATTCGAAGTTTGGTACATTGTGCATCTAGAATTTGAACTAAAATACAAAAAAATTGCAATGATGTCAGTTCCATTGCATATGTCTAATTTCCCTATTATGAACTATAGTGAAATCTATTATATTCATTATTAAACACAATATATTAGCTTGTATATGGCCTTGATTTTGATACATTTGGGTTACACGATATTACTTTCCATGCCCGTAACACCAAGTGGTTCATTTCAGCTTTAAATCCTTCAATCTGTTTAGTGTAGGAGCTGTGATCAGTGCGCTTCCTCTTACAAGCCCTGACACACTTCCCTATAGTGAATCTGGCACGTGAGTGCTTGCAGGACAACAGATAAAGGACGTTTCGGATTTAAAGCATGTTGGCTAAAGCTACTTCACTGTTAGTGTAAGCCTGAGCAGCCTGCGTTATATCTCATAAGCAGAGAATCACACTTCTTTATCGTGTCAGCTCATTGTCAGATGAAACAGGGACAGTCGGTATACATGTGTGCTAGCTTCTTCATCCCTGGCTTTAAAAAGAAATCGGATTCAAGGTATGGATCGTTGCCATCCAGATCAGATTTAAATGATTGAGAAAACAATGTAATGAAGCCTGTACTGCATTACAAATTTGAAAAATATAAAAAAAATGTGAACTCACTTAATGCAGCTGATGAGACCTTGTGATATAATGCATTTTTCATGTATGGACAAAATATTAGATGTTACCTTCCTGTCTAAGATTAGAACCAGCCAGCTTGAGACTAGCACACACTTAAAAAAATGACTATACAAGTAAGTATATGTGTGTTTGTGTGTAATAAAGGTTCTGTCTGGCTGCTTAATTTTGTGATTTTAGAGCACAAAAAGTTGAGTCACAGGAGTCATACAGTTAAACATTAGAAACATTGGGTCTCTTGATCTCGTACCAGATTTGTGAAAAAGTCTGTAACCTTGATTTTCTTCATACTCATGTTTAAATATATCTAATCCCCTTGAAATTACTGAATATGTCCATGGTACAGCTGATTTGCATTTAGTCTCACCTAATCATATCTCCATTACAGCCAAACGGACTACTAAATAATAAAGAGGGCCTCTTAAATAAAGCATAAGTTTTCCAGTAATGCAGCTCAGCCACTGCAGCCTGCCGGATCCCGTAGACATAACTCAGTACATAAACCCGTAAACTAACTCAGTGCCATTACTTTTGTCCTAATTAAATAGCCAGTCTGATTTTATTTTATGTCATGAATCTGTTTTGGATTGCATTGTAGTTAATAGATATAAAAACAGACTGGGTTTTTAAAAAAAAAAAAACCACAATGTTTTAATTAAATATATACATTTGCAGGAACTCATCACCCATGATACAGCTGATTCTTTGAGGCTCACAACTGTGTAAATTTGCTCTCATAGAAAAAAAAAAAGATCTCATAGGATAAAGTACGAATGCTTTTCCCAAATTACTTGGATTTTTATGAATATCATGTTACATGCGCCAGAGAACAAAAATTCTGTATAAATTTATATCCAGTCTAATAACTAAGTTCCTTGTTGGAGTGAAAAGTAGAATCAGAGATGAAGTTTCTCCAGAAGTCAGTACAGCTGGCAGAACCGTACACCACCAGCAGGGCAGCACAGCTCCGATAATCATCTCTTCACATCTCTAATCAGCTCTGCCACTAATCCCGCTCCTCTACAACGTCCTTCTCCTGGGATATTGAGAGAGTTAGACAGACCAGGGACTCGAGAGAGACAGATGAATGGAAAAAAGTGTCCGAGTTTGTGCATTTGAAGATGAGCAGGCTGCTTTTCTCTTTGGGAAGAGACTCTAGGAATATTGTGAAAGTAGTGGCTGCAGGTCACATCTCAGGACTCTGCTGATCCACACGTCTCAGCTTCATCTCCCACCTGCACAGATCATCAAAGGTCTTGAAACGAACAGAGTTTAAGCTTCTCAGCAGGGCCTGAAAACTTTTTTCTTATTAGTTGGATGAACAGACCCTGCATGGAGCACAGCAGCAGCGCAGAGGATGCCTCTAACTCCACACAAGGGTAGGACACTGGGCTTTAGGAGGGAGAGAGAGAGAGAGAGAGAGAGAGAGAGAGAGAGAGAGAGAGAGAGAGAGAGAGAGAGAGAATCTTACATTCTATGTATACATTTAGAAATTATTTAATAGATTGAATTAAGACTTTAAATTACATCTTTAAAGATTGGTGGGAAATCAAAAATAGAGGAATATAGAGGGTACAATACTTTTGTCAATACAATTCTGTGTAGCTACTGACCAAACATGATTATGTAGGCCATGTGCTAATGGTTGTGTGTGGTGTGTTTACGTGTGTGTGTGTGTGTGATGCTTGAGCTCATTAATGACTTTGGCAGTAACAGCAGGAGGACAAGGCAGGATTAAACCCAGCTCTTCATTCCAGCTCTGAAGGCAGTGGGTCGTGTGATACACGTGACATACAAAAGACATGCTTGTTTGCCTTACCGATATTTTCAAAGTTTGAAGAATATGGTTTTAAAGAAAGTTTACAGTTTTAAAAAATCTGGAAAACACAAAATGTTGACGAAAAAAAGTCTAGATACTGCAAAAAAAATGTCAAGTACAAAATGTTGAATATAGCTGACGTTATGTAATATTTGTTATTGTGAGATTATTGATAACGCATTAATGTAATATTACTGCAATATTAATCAACATATTAAGCTTGGCAGATAATTTGGCTCCTTCTTAAAAAAAATAATGTAACTAATAATGTAAAAAATATCTAGAAATAAAATTAAAAATCTTATATAATCTGAGATAACAATCAGGGATCATTGACTGGAAGCCTGTTTACTCTAGATGCAATCCATCCTCCAGTCCAATTTTCTCAGTTATTACATATTACAATAATGTAGAGTTAAAATTAAAATGACATGCCCACTCCTCCCTCTCTCTCTCTCTCTCTCTCTCTCTCTCTCTCTCTCTCTCTCTCTCTCCTCTCTCTCTCTCTCTCTCTCTCTCTCTCTCTCTCTCTCTCTCTCTCTCTCTCTCTCTCTCTCTCTCTCTCTCTCACTTCCTCTCTTTCTCTTGTCAATCACAGAGACACTAGCCGGGTTGTGTGTGTCTGTGTACGCCTAAGAAAGACAGCAGACGGCATTTTCCTTCTCATGCTTCAGTGGAAGCATGTGTTAGCCTTCACCCATTCCGCTAGCTACAGTATCTGATGTAGGACAGAGAGAGCTGGCTGATGGGCAGAAAGTGAAAGATGAACAAATACTTTCCTATATACTGTATTTTTACATATATATGGTCGTCTGTGAAAACGCATCCAAATGTCACTGTGGCTGAATTCTGGTCGGAAAATCTGGGTTTGGTGGGTGTTTTCCTGTCTATAGCATACTTTGACAACTAAAAATAAAAATCATATTTTCACCCCCAAAAAGACGTAAATAGTATATTAGATAAATAATAAGCCATCTTAATAAAAAACCTACCAGCTGCTAGATTTACCTCCAAAAGCCTGATGTGTGATGATGCTTATGATCAAGATAAGTAATCATTTTAAAGAATAAATGTATTATATTTATGCTTTCCTTACAATAGATGAAATGGGAAATAAATGAACATAATATAGAAGGTGCTATTAGAGAAAGTTGAAGTGAGACTAAGAACAGAGCTCTTAAAAAACCAAACAAGTCTAATCTGATCATAAACCACTACAGTTTTTTAAAATGTTAGAATTGCTGTATAGTCTGGAAATGTTGTAATTAGATATTATACATTTTAGACTTTATGTGATGATAAAAGTAGGAGTTTCCATTCACAATTAGGTTGCAGGTGGTTGAGTTACTTAATAGTAGATTGAACATACTGATAACCTTCTTCCTTTCCTCTTCTATTTTTTTTTTTACATCCTATATGACTGTGCAGTTCTGTAATGATTTCCACATTGAGAGGTGCAAACGAGGACATCTATTCAAAAATAAAAAATAAAAAAAAAGCTTTCTGATTACCTGAAAAATGCTGCGTAAAATACTCAGCTTCAGATTTTTTGGCAACTGTTAAGAGATTTTTTTTATTTAAAAAATTTTTTTTTGTGGTTTTATATTTGCATATTGGTTCTAGCTTTTCCAATCTAATGTGAGCCTTTACCGAAAGATTAAAATAAAGTAAAGAAAGTAAGGAAAGTTAAAAAGAAAAAATAAATTCCCGCATCTTCAACGGTTCTCTCTAAGAAAAAAAAGTCACACTTGAAGAACTTTCAGGGTGATAACCGGAACCTTCTCTTAACACAGGAAGAAAAACAGGAAAGCCCCAGGAGTCTGTGAATGTTGATTCTGCCGTAATTCTCTCATCTGTCTTCCACTCTAAGAAGGTCTTAATCGCGTTTGCTGTGAGTCGGAAAGCCGTTATCGTGTTAAAAGAAGCTTTTTCCATTCTGTTTATATTACTCAGCATTTATCATTTTTCTGATTTTTAGCACACCAGACTGCTGAGCTGGGAGAAATCACAGTCCATCGCAGTTCACCATGCACTTGCTTCCACACACAAAGAGTGATGTAGCGTAGAAATTGGCTTACCTGTAGGCTTTTGGACAGTGGTGGGAAGAACCCAGAGGAAATCCGTGTGAATTTGGGGAGAATCTCTACACAGGCAGTAACCTGAGCTCATAATGCTGTCTTGTGAACTGTATTTGGATTGAAAAAAAATTTAAAGCAAAAAGAGCTGACCTTTTATTTTTTATCCCACTATGGGGAAAGAAGACTTTATTATCGACACACATACATAACAGCACAGTGGAATTCTTTTCTTCGCATATTCCAGCTAAGGAAGTTGGGGTCAGAGCACAGGGGCAGCTATGATGCAGCGCCCCTGGAGCAGAGAGGTGTTAAAGGCCTTGCTAAATTGCCCAACAGTGGCAGCTTGGCAGTGCTGGGGCTTAAACCCCCAGACCTTCCCATCAACAGCCACTTGAGCTTCCATGTCAGGAAGAGTTAATATCAGACTCTGACTCTGTTATTAATATAATTCCTTTGAAACCATGCAGTCAGGCAGTTTTGTCTCAATGATTTCCAATTGAACAAAACCAACAGTAATAAAATTGCACAGTTGACTAATTATAAATGTAAATGTTAAGAAGAAGACAGAAAACAGAAGACTAACTAGTGATATTAATAATTATTCTCACTAATAACATTATCAGTAATGTATTTAATACAAGGAACACCTCACAGTGATGATCATAATCAATCAGCCCCTACATGTTTCCATTTGTAAACTGGATTCCTCACCACTGTGGTTACTGTTTCACTGATAATTCTGCATATGCTGTAAAAACAGATATATCTTTGCATTTAAAGATTATTTAGTGATAAAAATGGAAGTTCCTACTTTTATTATTAGATGATGTTTAAGGGTCAGACCTAGAAAATTTCTGTAAGATCAGATCGTACTTTAAGTCAGAAAGTTCACAGAAAGGTTAAGGGTGTATGTAATACGAGTTAGGTGGCTGATTTTTACAGATTTTAGGAAATAAAAAAGAAATATGATGTCAACATTTGAGATGCAAGTTCCTCTTAAAAGTCATAACAAAATGGAAGAAGGACAAACCACTACTTCTGAAGGGTACGAGAGAGAACCTTATCATCAGGAAAGCGTGAGCTCAAATCACAGCGGAGGTCAAGGAAACATACAGTAGTTTGCCATAGTCACTGGGTGAGAAGGATGACATTAGTCTCTTTCCTGTCACAGTGATGCTAGCATGTATGAAAAAGGAGGAAGATGAGCTTTTCCTGCCTTTGTAAACGTTGTAAAATGTTAGTGTCATTTGTTTGATAGTTGACTGGGAATTAACAAGAGGAAATTGGAGAAAAAAGAACAGAAAGAACAAAATCCTCACTATGATCTAACGGAAAATGATCCAAATTGTCCAAAGGGACCATCTCCAATCGCTGGTTCATGAGCCAGACCCTAGAACTTAGCCAAAATCCTGTAGCAGAACCAATTAACCAGTTCATCTATGAAAAAAAACAACTCTCTGGTTGTCTCTGGTTAACTCTACAGCTCAGCTGGATAGAGAGTTACATTCATTAATCCATTAATTTATGTAAAAGATTGAGCTAAAGGCAGCACATCAGACTAGAGACTAGCTACAGGGCTTGAGACATTAGCTTAAAAAAGTGGAGTCTTTAATAGACCTGTTTGATTAGTGAAGTGGGGATGAAAACAGATGTCAGGGAATTGGAGAGGCAGAGGATGCAAGTGCAAAGTTTTATTTTGGAAGGAACAAACTTTGAGACAAACCAAAATGAGTGACTATGAGCAAAGCTATGCAAGGTAACGCTAGAAACAAGGCACCAACAAAAGCATGACATGCTGATTAGGGGAACCAGGTGTGAGTGCTCAGTAAGAGTGTGACATGCAAGGTCATGTGACATGCAAGGGGCTGATGAGTAATGAAGTCAAGTGCAGATTTGCATTTATTCTCCTTTCCCAACAAATCAATTTGAAGTGATTTATTAATAGCCTATGGACTAATCACTAATGGTTAAGTGTTAAAGTCATATTAGTTGCTTATTCTGTCTTTGTAAGCATTGGATCTCTCAGTGGAAATGAAGTGTAGTCAAGCTCTGCTAAAAAAGCGACTGTGGTAGAGTGTAATCCGTTCGGATATGCTCAAGCCTTAAAGGAGTAATCTAAGCAGCATAATCCTGCCTGCACACAACAGGCACATGAACAGAAACTGGGACTGCAGACAGATGAACGTATCAGCTTCATCGTCTATGATCAGCAAAGGCTCTGATTCTTGAGTTTGATGGATAGACACTGCAGCCAATGACAGGCTGAGCTGAGAATATTTTCCTCACAGGGAAAAGTAATGATAGAGAGGATCCGCTGTGGATAGCTGAACTCTGTTTAGTTTAACAGTAAAATGTCCTGCCTTCACATTATCCGACAGGAAGCAAGTCCTAACTGTGTAATGTAGCTTAGAGTTGTGAAAGACTTGTGTGTTCACGCAACCTCTGTATGCGAGTGTTTTTTTAGCTGAGTCGTTACGCTCTTCTGAAATACTTCTCTTGTTTTTTAAACAGATGTGTGGATGAAGTAAGAACCCAGGACTCAGTCATGTATGAAATTCCTCTGCAGAAAAAAAGGGACAAACTGCCTTTTCAGGTAAATAATACAGTATGGAGTACAAAAAGGAAAGAAATATATAATAAAAGACAACAAACATGCTCAGATTTTCATACCTTAACGACAAAGTAAAAACATTTAGTGCCAAATGGCCAGATGACCAAATACTCTTTATGTATTTATTCATTAATCTTCAGGAACTGCTTCATCCTGGGCAGGTTAGTTATAGTGAACTATCTATCTATCTATCTATCTATCTATCTATCTATCTATCTATCTATCTGTCTATCTGTCTGTCTGTCTGTCTGTCTGTTAGGATTTTATAAAGAGTAATCTTGCTATCTCTTGCCACCTTTTTACATAACTCTCTCTCTCTCTCTCTCTTCTCTGCAGATCTTCCCAGACCCGGTAGAGGTGGCGCTGCATCCAGAGGGAACTCAGGGAAAACAGCGTCTGCCGTCCATCGTGGTCGAGCCGACAGACATCAGCGAGGTGGAGAGTGGCGAGCTGCGCTGGCCTCCGGAGCAGGAAGACTCTGAGGATGAAGACCTGTTTTTGGAGCAATGCATTCCACCAGCTAACATTGCTGACTGGGGGGAGGAGGATGAAGATGAGTCCATCATCATCAACCATCAGCCAAGCACATCGCTGTTGGGTGTGTATGATTATTACTGCAAACAACTACAAAATACATCTCCATGCATGGGCAGAGTTTCTGCAAAAAGAAGAAGAAGCCTTTATTTTGTCATATATACATTACACAGATAAGCAGTACAGACAATGGAATGGAATGTTTATTTGCATAACCCAGCTTTGGAGGCTGGGGTAAGAGATGATGCAGTGCCCATAGAGCAGAGAGCGGTAGGGACCTTGTTCAGGGGCCCAGCAGTGGCAGCTTAGTAGCACTGGGGCTTAAACCCCAATCTCCTGATCAACAACCCAGAGCTTTAACTCCCTGAGCCAACACTGCCCCATTAAATCACATTAATTATTGTAATAATTACAATTACACTGGGTAACTAAAATAAAAAAGAGTTAAACATGTCTTGGGTCAATCCAGTAGTCACACTAAAATTGCAAAAAAACAACAATAACAAAAAACAAAACAAAAAACAGTTTAAATTGATTTTTTTCTCTTCTGCTCTTCTTTTGACCTCTGTTCTTCTATGCATTTCTTAACAGAGCTTCAGACAGATGATTTCAGAGATAACACCCCCACACTTCTTCCTGAGAATGCTCCTGCACTAAACTGAGCATCCACACCAGTCTCCAGCCCTCTGTGCTGCCCCTGATCAAGAGAGTGCATTTGGTCCAATTTAAAGTACTTTTTCTAAAAATTTTTGAAAGCAGGACTCAATCTGCACCAAGCCATGCAATGAACAGTGCTGACTTGAACGAGGAACTAATGCAAGCCATCTATGGCATCAATTATCCTGCTTGTGTGTCAGTAAACTGCACATTCTGTGCCAACAGTTTTCATTGAGCATCACAGCAACTTGCATTTCCTGTTCCTCTTTCACTGACCTTTTAAATCTGTCATTTCTGATGCAGTAAATCACTTACATAGTCTCCAGTCACTTGTCTTAGTAAATAGTATATACATTACTTGCTTGTTTTTTCCCCCAGACAATAGCAAAAACATGGTAAAATGACTGTCACAAAAGGAACATAAGTTATAGTTGCTTAGTTAAAGTTAAGAGGGAGATAAATCATGCTAGTTGTAGCTAGCTAAAAATGACTGACTAGCTCTTTCTGTGAAGGACATCATTCACAAGGGGAAAAGTTACAGTCCTAATTAGAACTTTAGCTTCATTAAAAAGTAAAATAAATAATATTTGAATTCAATATATAAAACAAAAATTAGTACCTGTGTGTGTCAGTTAGCTAGATAGCATATCCTTATACTGTGTTAATTGTGTTAATTACCATCTGACCATCAGGTACATCATGCATTTTAGAACTTTATGATATATACAGTGCTAGTTAACTAATAATTGCTAGTTAATCTGCTATTAGCTTGCAAAAAGGGTGCTAGCTATAGTAGCCACCACTAGCATGATTGACCTTCCTCTCAGCTTAGCAAGGTACACTTGTGTTCCTTAGTGCCAGTTTTATACTTTTGCTACTATCAATGGACAAAAAAAGAAAAATAAATAAATCATCCAGCCAAAGAATCTATAAAATGTGGCATTTTTATTTCAAAATAATTATCATAGAACCGTTATATACATTAATAAAACTAGTATTAAAAAGTATAAAAAGTATTAGTAATACAAAATAGTTTTGCTGTGTGTATACAAATTTGCATTTTATTTGACACACAAACAACTATACACAGGATGACACGTAGTGACTGTCTAACTGTCGGTGATAAAAAAAAAAAAAGTACAGTACAGTAAATAAATAAATAAATAAATAAATAAAATTGTTGCAATAAAAATAGAAATAGAATTATCCATACAAACAAATAGGAAAAAAATATATAAAATAATATATATAAATAATTATATAATAATAATAATAATTATATATATATATACAGTGGGGCAAAAAAGTATTTAGTCAGCCACCAATTGTGCAAGTTCTCCCACTTAAAAAGATGAGAGAGGCCTGTAATTTTCATCATATGTACACTTCAACTATGAGAGACAGAATGAGAAAAAAAATCCAGAAAATCACATTGTCTGATTTTTAAAGAATTTATTTGCAAATTATGGTGGAAAATAAGTATTTGGTCACCTACAAAAAAGCAAGATTTCTGGCTCTCACAGACCTGTAACTGCTTCTTTAAGAGGCTCCTCTGTCCTCCACTCGTTACCTGTATTAATGGCACCTGTTTGAACTCGTTATTAAGTATAAAAGACACCTGTCCACAACCTCAAACAGTCAGACTCCAAACTCCACTATGGCCAAGACCAAAGAGCTGTCAAAGGACACCAGAAACAAAATTGTAGACCTGCACCAGGCTGGGAAGACTGAATCTGCAATAGGTAAGCAGCTTGGTGTGAAGAAATCAACTGTGGGAGCAATTATTAGAAAATGGAAGACATACAAGACCACTGATAATCTCTCTCGATCTGGGGATCCACGCAAGATCTCACCTCGTGGGGTCAAAATGATCACAAGAACGGTGAGCAAAAATCCCAGAACCACACGGGGGGACCTAGTGAATGACCTGCAGAGAGCTGGGACCAAAGTAACAAAGGCTACCATCAGTAACACACTACGCCGCCAGGGACTCAAATCCTGCAGTGCCAGACGTGTCCCCCTGCTTAAGCCAGTACATGTCCGGGCCCGTCTGAAGTTTGCTAGAGAGCATTTGGATGATCCAGAAGAGGATTGGGAGAATGTCATATGGTCAGATGAAACCAAAATAGAACTTTTTGGTAAAAACTCAACTTGTCGTGTTTGGAGGAGAAAGAATGCTGAGTTGCATCCAAAGAACACCATACCTACTGTGAAGCATGGGGGTGGAAACATCATGTTTTTCTGCAAAGGGACCAGGACGACTGATCCGTGTAAAGGAAAGAATGAATGGGGCCATGTATCGTGAGATTTTGAGTAAAAACCTCCTTCCATCAGCAAGGGCATAGAAGATGAAACGTGGCTGGGTCTTTCAGCATGACAATGATCCCAAACACACCACCCAGGCAACGAAGGAGTGGCTTCATAAGAAGCATTTCAAGGTCCTGGAGTGGCCTAGCCAGTCTCCAGATCTCAACCCCATAGAAAATCTTTGGAGGGAGTTGAAAATCCGTGTTGCCCAGCGACAGCCCCAAAACATCACTGCTCTAGAGGAGATCTGCATGGAGGAATGGGCCAAACTACCAGCAACAGTGTGTAAAAACCTTGTGGCGACTTACAGAAAACGTTTGACCTCTGTCATTGCCAACAAAGGGTATATAACAAAGTATTGAGATGAACTTTTGTTATTGACCAAATACTTATTTTTCACCATAATTTGCAAATAAATTCTTTAAAAATCAGACAATGTGATTTTCTGGATTTTTTTTTCTCATTCTGTCTCCCATAGTTGAAGTGTACATATGATGAAAATTACAGGCCTCTCTCATCTTTTTAAGTGGGAGAACTTGCACAATTGGTGGCTGACTAAATACTTTTTTGCCCCACTGTGTATATATATATATATATATATATATATATATATATATATATATATATATATATATATATATATATATATATATATATATATATATATATATATATATATATATATATATATATATATATAAATAAAATCAGTGGCGGACCGTGCATTTCACACCTAGGCCTTCAGTAGTGCTCCGTCTGAATCAACCTGCCCCTCAAAAACCAATTTATGGTTATAAAACCCATCTTAATATGCAGAAATACAGTATAAAGAGCCGTTGCATCGCAGATAGATAACTCCTGTAGCCACAATAAATGCCTTTATTGAATAGACAAACCAGGGGTGAACAAGTCTCCTCCTACTGCAGCTACAGCCGCGACACACATAAAAAACATCAATAATAACCTCATAAACTTGCAATATTATTTAGGAAAATCGCAACGTTTTACTCACCAAAAATTCGTATTATTTGTAAACAAAATCCATCCTCCTCTCTTTCCTCAAAAACAGTTCAATTACTCTGTTGTACAGATTATCTGTGCGCTTCAGTTCCATCGCGATCCTATCCAATCAACGGGTCTGAATAAGGTGACGTTGCCGTACGCCTGCTAGAGGGCCCTAGTGACACCAACTCAAAATCTGATTGGTTGAAGCAAAAGTTTCATCGACAATTATTTTGTGTTAGACGGCCTACAGAACGGATTGTGAAGACCTCAGGGCAGACTTCTTTGACTTTGACCCTGCCTGGCAACAAATGATGGCTGAAATGTGATTGGTTAAATGCTTTAATACGAAAATACATGTCTGGAAGCAGCGCAACCATCAGAAAAGCTATGAAAGGAAGCTGACAGACCATTTGGAATTATTTAATAAGTATTCATGGACAAAATATAATTAACATCAGTTTGTGGTTCAGATATTTTTTTAGGCCAGCAGAGAAGGCCTTGCAGGCCCTGATGGTCCGCCACTGATATATATATATATAATAATATAATTAATATGTCTAAGGAATGGGGGCATGGTGGCTTGGTGGTTAGCATGTTTGCCTCACACCTCCAGGGTTGGGGGTTTGATTCCCGCCTATGCTGTGTGTGTGGAGTTTGCATGTTCTCCCCGTGCCTTGGGGGTTTCCTAACCCGGTCCAAAGACATGCATTGTAGGTTGATTGGCATCTCTAAATTGTCTGTAGTATGAGACTGTGTGTGTGTGTGTGTGTGTGTGTGTGTGTGTGTGTTCTGAGATGGGATGGCACTCTGTCCAGGGTGTATCCTGCCTTGATTTCCCAATGATGCCTGAGATAGGCACAGGCTCCCTGTGACCCGAGAATAGATCGGATAAGCGGTAGACAATGAATGAATGAATGAATGTCTAAAGAATTCTCAGAACATACAGAAACTATTATGTACTGTTATTATAGGTATTATGTTGTGTTTGCAAGTTGCTCATGTGCCTAAGGGCTTTATTAAGTGTGTGTGAAAGGGTGTGGTACTTTATTATGTTCTGTGCTACACAAAATGATGTTAAAGTTGACTACCACTGTGGCTGAAACTTAGACAGCTGAACTTTGGTTATTGGGAAACATTGACCTGGGGTAAAATAGTTCTGCGTAAGGAAATGGTGAGAAATTGGAACTGAATAGAATCACACTGTTGATGATTAAATTTCAGTTTAATGTATTAATTAATAATCAGTTAAAACTTCATTGCTAAAACATCATTGCTAAAATTCAGGCTTTTAAATTATGACTCTCTTTGCATGATTTGTCTTCATCATATGACAAACCGCAAGGCAGAGTCAGCAAATTTGTGTAGGAACTATGCTAATTTAAACCACTGGTATGTTGCTCAAGAATTTCAGCTTGCTAAGCCTCCAGCCACGTCTTATACTCGTTCACTCTTACCACAAACTCAGCACTTTTTTTTTTACTAAACACTATGCACAGTGCACCGCATTTAAACCCAGATTTCATGATGGACTCCATAATTTACCTTATTTCATGCTTTGAGTTCTCGATTCTGATTGGTCAGAAGGTTCTGATACTTTTTCACTTCATCTTCATATTTGCTCTCTTTCTAATATGTTAATATTTCTATAGTAAGAACTCATTAACAGGAACCTAACATAACAGACTCTTAAAATCAGAATAATAATAAATGGATAAAAGCTACTAGTTATGTACCATTTATTCTAAATTGGGTTTAGCAGGGGAGCTTATTCCAGGGGACTCAGGGCAGAGGACATCCTGCATCATGCAAACTACACACACACACACACACACACACAGGTATGAGCTGCAAGGCAAACATGCTAACCATTAAGCCACCATGAGCAGCTGATGACAGAAGGACTGTTTCTAACTGCTGTACTACAAATGATATTAGGAACTAATTTATGTTCCACAACATTAAATGTAACTATAAATGGATAACAAAAAAAAAATCACTGTTGCCCAATTTCTGTGATACAACAGAAGTAAAACTCTAGTGCTCAACCCTGTTCACTTTTACTCTTGACACATAAAATTGCCTTAATGGCAAGCCATAGTTTCCGAGTTTGCGAACAAAACAACACACCAAAATTGATTGCTACAAGTGTGAACTGAGAAACGTGCGCCATGATGCAAGCGTGTTGTGTAAGCAGCCATGAAAAACTTTTATGGTTACCAGCTAAACAAAATCAGACCTGCTAGCTTTATCACACAAGCTCAGGAAGCAGGTTTAGGTTATTTTAACCTCAGGAAGCTATTTTAGGTTAGTTCATCCAGAGTTCGAGTTGGTGGTAGATTTAAATTGTTTATGACTGCTTTAATACATGATGAATCAATTCTCAAAAATTTATAATGCTTTACTTTATGAAAAACATATTAGGGGTTAAGTGAAGTTTTGTACATTGTTTAAAAAATTCACAATTAGACAATTATACACACCGATCAGGCGTAACATTATGACCACCTGCCCAATATTGTGTTGGTCCCCCTTTTGCTGCCAAAACAGTCCTGACCCATTGAGGCATGGACTCCACTACATCCCTGAAGGTGTGCTGTGGTATCTGGCACCAAGATGTTAGCAGCAGATCCTTTAAGTCCTCTAAGTTGTGAGCAACTTACTTGTCGCAACTTACAGGCCTCAAAGGATACTTACAGGATTTAAAGAATACTTTTGATAGATACTGACCACTGCAGACCGGGAACACCCCACAAGAGCTGCAGTTTTGGAGATGCTCTGATCCAGTGGTCTAGCCTAAACAATTTGGCCCTTCATCAAACTCGCTCAAATCCTTAAACTTGCCCATTTTTCCAGCTTCTAACACATCAACTTTGAGGACAAAATGTTCACTTGCTGCCTAATATATCCCACCCACTAACAGGTGCCATGATGAGGAGATCATCAGTGTTATTCACTTCACCTGTCACTGCTCATAATGTTATGCCTGATCGGTGTAGATTATTCACAATGGATTAAACTATGCAATAATTTACAATATCCTAAATATAGACAAAATCCAGCATTTCTGGTATCTAATCACTAGTGTGAAGGAATTACAAGATCAGTGTGACTATATTCACAATAATTCTACTTTGTTAATGTATTATTTTTCTTTTCAATGCAGTGCATTCGTAATGTATTTGTAAACGATCAAACTCCCTATTTTTAATTATTTTAATTTTTGTAATTATTCATAAGTCATTAAGTCATTATTGATCAATCATTACTTGAAGACATGGAGGACATGCTGAGGACATGATTACTGTGAATAGATACACTTAGAAACCATAAAGAAATAACTCTAGACTGCAATTCATACGATCAGTTTTGTTTCCATCAGGGATCAGTTCTTTCCTACTTCAACAAAATCGACTTCATATTAAAACTAGAGTAAATTCCCTGATTAATGTATTGCATATTTTGACCATATTTTACACAGTTATAGAAGGGAAATTATTTGATTGCACTATCCGGTGTCACCAGATGAGGATGAGTTCCTTTTTCCCCCCCTTTTGATTCCAGTTTATTTCAGAGTTTCTTCCTCAAACCATTTCAGGGAATTTTTATTTAATCAACATTTTTTATATTTACTCATCACCATTGCCTCAGGCTTGCTCATAAAGGATAAATAGATAAATTTATCATTTTTATTCTGGATTAATATATTTCTGTAAAGAAGATGTTCGACTGTTCATAGTTAAAAACACTATATAAATACAATTTAACTGAGATGAATTATTATAATGCAGACTATTATTATTATTATTTATATCATTATTAGGCACTGTTGTGTGTGTGTGTGTGTGTGTATATATATATATATATATATATATCAGTGGCGGACCATCAGGGCCTGCAAGGCCTTCTCTGCTGGCCTAAAAAAATATCAGAATCACAAACTGATGTTAATTATATTTTGTCCATGAATACTTATTAAATAATTCCAAATGGTCTGTCAGCTTCCTTTCATAGCTTTTCTGATGGTTGCGCTGCTTCCAGACATGTATTTTCGTATTAAAGCATTTAACCAATCACATTTCAGCCATCATTTGTTGCCAGGCGGGGTCAAAGTCAAAGAAGTCTGCCCGGAGGTCTTCACAATCCGTTCTGCAGGCCCTCTAACACAAAATAAATGTCGATGAAACTTTTGCTTCAACCAATCAGATTTTGAGTTGGTTTCACTAGGGCCCTCTAGCAGGCGTACGGCAACGTCACCGTATTCAGACCCGTTGATTGGATAGGATCGCGATGGAATTGAAGCGCACGGATAATCTGTACAACAGAGTAATTGAACTGTTTTTGAGGAAAGAGAGGAGGATGGATTTTGTTTACAATTAATACAAATTTTTGGTGAGTAAAACGTTGTGATTTTCCTAAATAATATTGCAAGTTTATGAGGTTATTATTGATGTTTTTTATGTGTGTCGCGGCTGTAGCTGCAGTAGGAGGAAACTTGTTCACCCCTGGTTTGTCTATTCAATAAAGGCATTTATTGTGGCTACAGGAGTTATCTATCTGCGATGCAACGGCTCTTTATACTGTATTTCTGCATATTAAGGTGGTTATATATATATATAGATATATATATATATATATACCACAGAGAGAGAGGGAGCATATGAAGTAGGTAAATAGGGAAATTGACTTACCTAGGTAAGGTGGAGGGGTGCTGTAAGGTTCCATGGGTAAAACCAGAGATGTCAGAGATGGAAGTGGAGTGTGAGAGGCGAGATGATGCAGAGGCAACTGGCAGGTGGCTGTGTTTATAGGAGAGGCAGGGCAAGTTAAATCCAGTAAAAACAGTGAATGAACCTTTTCTAGTGGCTGGTATTACTCAAAACGGAACAAAATAAGAAATCACCGAATGGCAGTCAATCACAGAGGTGAGACCAAAGGACTATAAAAAGACTATTTAAATATTGTAAGGGGAAACATCTTAATACTCTAAATAAATGCCAAATAACCCCACAAAGCAAGCCCTCAAGTACTCTGATATAGGGTATATGATAAATAGGTTCCTAAAGTATAAATTAGTAAATACCTCATTTCTGCAAATACTGTGACCTGTTAACTATGATAGACAGGCCTAGGCCTGACTTAAAGGCCCACCAGTTATGGACAAACGAAGGAGGGGTTGATTTTAATGGGGCATATTCAGCAGAATAATCATCTATCGTCAAAACAAGCGCTGACAAGCAAGTGTAAGGAGGGGTGAAAAGGCCCCTATATATAGAGGAAATTTGTGTGGGGGGGTTGCACTTGACCGCATCGGGCCTGAAGCTGTGTTTTTTGAGTGGCAATAAAGCTGGTTTGCTTCTTCTCATTCAAGCCTGAAGAAGTTGAATGTTCGACTGTTCATAGTTAAAAACACTATATAAATACAATTTAACTGAGATGAATTATTATAATGCAGACATTATTATTATTATTATTAGGCACTGTTGTGTATATATATATGTGCCTCTGAAATTCTGAAAGAACAGAACAGTAATAGTGAAATATTAAATATTATTATATTATGTATTATATATTAATGATTTCCTACATAAGCAGAGAACATATTAGGAAAGTTTATTCATGATCTATTACAGACATTTAAACCCTTTAAAAAAAAAAAAAAAAAAAAAAAAGCAGACAACGCTTTACCAATATTTCAATCCACATCAACCTTTATTTAATTTTGCTCAGAAAAAAACATTTGTGTTTTTTACACATATAAATCTGTATGTTTTCCGAGGGGAAAACCCCTATTTTATTTGTTCACAGATTTACTGATTTATTGACAAGTGTACAGATTAAAAAAAAAAAAATAAATAAAAAAAATCAGCACAAAACATTATACATTTAAGTATTTATTTAAAAAGTCTCTGTATGTGGTTCAAAAAAGGCGTATGTTCAAAGGCTGTTAAAGACGTAGTTTTGGACGTAGTCACTTCCTTTCTAGCTCGGTATATACAAATTGCACAAGAAAGCAGTTGATAGCAGATCACACACAAGAGCCTGAATGCGTAAAGCCTCACCAACCACATTATTCAACATTCTGCAGTTCATCTGAAGGTGAGTATAACTGAGTCTAAAATTTAAAACTAAATATTTTCCTCATTTTTCTTTGCAAATGCATCACTAATGTCTCGATAATGGACAAGAAAATGATCCCAAGAACAGGAGAGCTGGAAAAGGAAGAGATTGTGTTTTGTTTTTGTTTGTTTTCTTACGGTTAGGTTGGTAAATGGTCATTAACAATGGTCATTAAGGATACTGAGAAATAAATGAAAGGGAGAGGCACATTTTTTCTTTCTTTCTTTCTTTCTTTCTTTCTTTCTTTCTTTCTTTCTTTCTTTCTTTCTTTCTTTCTTTCTTTCTTTCAATATACCTTTTTAAAATAATTTTACATGTCTTTTATGTCTTATTTGTGACTGATACAATGCATGATCCAGGTATTTATTCTAGTCTATTTACGTACCTTAAAAATATATTACAATTAAATTGCACAGTAACTATAGGTACAGTCGATGCCGAGGGTTTCACCATTGTGCAAGGCATTTGTACCTTTAAATTTCTTCGTTTAGTTCTATTTTATATGAGATTGTTGAAAAGATAAAAGAACTGATCGACATTTACACCAAACTTTGTCAATAAGATAAGCATAAATAAAAAAATAGCTCTTTCTGGTCATAATTTTTTTGCATTTGTTCATAATTTTGCCTCCTACTCTTTTCCTTCTCCTCACAGCTAAAATGGATGACTACAGTGACTACGGACCATTTGATTTCAGCAACCTATCAAACCCATGTGGTGATGCAGAAAACTGTACGCTGATTGAGAAAAGTGACTTGTCCGTGGTCGGGTGGCGTCACTGGTTTGTGCTGATCTGCTATGCAATTGTCTTTTTGTTGGGTGTCCCTGGCAATGGTCTTGTCGTCTGGGTGACAGCATTCAGGATGCCACGTTCAGTTAATGCTCAGTGGTTTCTGAACCTGTCCGTGGCTGACCTGCTGTGCTGTTTATCCCTACCCCTGCTGATGGTACCGCTGGCTCAAGATATGCACTGGCCCTTTGGCCTAATAGCCTGCAAAATACTGCATGGCCTACTGTATCTGTTCATGTACTGCAGTGTGCTGATATTAACCATCATCAGTTTGGACCGTTGGCTCCTAGTGACTCAGCCTGCTTGGTGCCAGAACTGGAGGCAGCCGTCCTTGGCTCGCTGGGTCTGTCTGGGTACCTGGATAATGGCACTAATTGGGACCATTCCCCAGTTCATCCACATGGCTGAAATAAAACATGGGTCGAAGACACTGTGTGGTGGCCATTACACAAACAATGCACATGCCTGGGCCATGGTTATGGTGCGCTTTCTGTTTGGTTTTCTTCTGCCTTTTGTGATAATCTGTTTGAGCCATTTGGCAGTGTACCAGAGGGCACACAGGAAGAAAAACGATAGGTCAGCACGTACCTTGCGGGTCATCTTAGCCGTAGTGGTCACCTTCTTTCTGTGCTGGATTCCCTTTCATGTCGTTGACATTGTTTCTCTTATATTGAATCAGGCAGTGGATGACACAAGGGCAAACCTTCACCTGGCTCAATTATTAGCTCTCTGCCTGGCTTACTTCAACAGCTGCCTGAACCCGCTGCTCTATGTTTGCCTGGGCCGAGGTTTTAGAGAAAGCTTGACCAAGACCCTGAAGAGCGTACTCAACTTTGCTTCGGAGGAGCCGGCTCGAGGACTCAGTATAACAATGAACACCAAGAGCACCACAGAGACACTGAGAGACTACGGAGAGAACACGGGTCTCAATCAAATACAAGCTTCCAGAAGCTAGATGCAGAACATTGCTCTCCTCCACAGACACACATTTTTTTATATCTAAAACCTTACATTTACTTGTCTTTTTTTTTAGCAGTGCAATTTACTTAATGTAAATAATTGATCAGGTGTGTCACATCGAGTCCATTAACTTTTAGCATGCTTGTAATTTCAGATTATTTTCCTGTGTCCTTTGACTTGAGCGTCACTATGTCACGTCATGAAGAAATGAAAGCGCGTGTCAGTTTATTGTATTTATGTACATTTCACTATTATTATTATTATTATTATTATTATAAGAATAAGAATAAGAATAATATATGAATATATATTGCCATATATATTTAAAATAAGCTAAATAAATATTAATAACTGAAGTAATACCATATTTAATATCTAGTTCCTCAATTATAGTTTAGTTCTCTGTAATTTCATGCTCTTACTTTCACAGCTTTATTTATTATTCAGTCTTTCAGCTTAATGTACTGTATGCTACTCAGTGACTAGCATGATGTATTCGGCTACACCGTATTTATCTGTAGTTATAAGATTTAGGAATTTAGGTCTGAGAGCTTAACCCAGCCTAGCTTCATCTCTCAGACTGGTTTGAACTGGATTTCTTAACCACTTTACTGCTTTTAAAAGGAGAAATAAAATTTTACAACTTCTGTTAATATTACAAAATGACCATACAGGATGTTGAGCAAACTCGGGCTCCTGCTTAGACACCCTTTCTCTTCAAAAACATAAACTAAGTTTGAGCTTTCTAAATCGAAAAGCAACATTTAATCGAATTAAATCTCCCACAGATTAAAAATGTGTTATTCTTGATAAGCAGAGTTTGTAATTTGTTCAATATTAAGTGGTAATAAAAAAAAATAAAAAAAAATAAATCATCATCATCATTATTATGATTTTCAAATATTAACATTTTTGAACCTTTTAAAGGACATTAGCATGACTTCAGTTAATAGATGACTATAGTGTGTGTGTGTGTGTGTGTGTGCGAGTATTGTTCAAAATACAAAATAAGATCCTTGGGCAATCTGGGCAAATGTAATTGAACTAAAAAAATAGAATTCATTGATCATGTATTTAGCTGGCCGGGGCATTGCCCAAACCCCAGCTACTGGATGCGGTGCCAGTCCTAAGCCTGGAAAAAAATGGGAGGATTGCGTCAGGAAGGGCATCTGGCGTAAAGCCTGTGCCAAGTTGTGCAAAGTTGTGTGGACCAGTTGGTCCGCTGTGGCGACCCCGAACAAGGAGCAGCTGAAAGCAACCTTTTATTTATTTAGCTGGCCATTTGTGCGCGAGCTTATAAGAAGCAACTTAAAACAGAAAGTTCTAAAGATCTGAAACTTGAATTGTCGCAGGAAATCTTTTCGTTTTTGAAATCTTTTTATCAGCATTTCTATGTGTGTATGTTCTTCAAAGGCATATTTCTCTTGTGCAAATGTTTTTTTATCATTAAAACTATCGAAAGTAAGACTTTTTGTGATTAAAAAAAAAGATATATATCTTTATTATTATTTGTGTTTTGATACAGCCTACCAATAAATAATAATAATAATAATAATAATAATAATAATAATAATAATAATAATAATAATAATAATAGTAATAATAATAATAACCAAATAAAATAATAAATAAAAAATAAATAATGAATAATAAAATTTGTATTTTTATTTTAAACTGGAAAATAATTAATAATAATATATTCATTCATTGTCTACCGCTTGTCCGATCTATTCTCGGGTCACGGGGAGCCTGTGCCTATCTCAGGTGTCATTGGGCATCAAGGCAGGATACACTCTCATGATGACACATGAGTGCCAACCCATCGCAGGGCACACACACACTCTCATGCAATCACACACTATGGACAATTTAGAGATGCCAATCAACCTACAATGCATGTCTTTGGACCGGGTTAGGAAACCCCCAAGGCACGGGGAGAACATGCAAACTCCACACACACGGCAGAGGTGGGAATCGAACCCCCAACCCTGGAGGTGTGAGGCAAACGTGCTAACCACCAAGGCAACGTGCCCCCCCTATAATAATATATTAAATTAATAAAACATTTACACAATAATGGGCTGTGAATATTTATGCATTTACAAGTTTTGCATTTTTTATTTGCACAAATAATCTCCATAAAAATCAATTTTCACACAACCACACTTTCTGTACACTGTTAACGTCTTCAGGATGTGGTTAAAAAACACGGTTACTAGCTAGATACTCCCTTTTATTTAGTGAGAACTGTAGACATGGGTAGAGCTGCTAAGAGGTAGATACCAGGGGCTTCTGAGAGAAAAAATGTGCGATTTTTATAAAAGTGCAGAACATAAAAGTGTGGTGAGAATATTGAGAATATCTCACAGTTATAAGTTACATTTTGACATGAGTCTGTGATGGTATAAGCTCATGAATATTTGGATAATCAACTAAAATTGGCTAAAAGGGAAATAATCTAAAATTTATTTTTGTACATATTGTACAATTAATTTAATTTGAAGTCCAAATACTTTTATATATTTTTCAATGCTAAAAATACTATCTTCTGCATCTTTATAGGATTTGAGGGTTTTTATTTATTTAAAGTTGCTTTCAGCTGCTCCCTGTTCAGGGTCGCCACAGCAAACCAACTGGTCCACACAACAACATGGCGCAGGTTTTACACCGGATGCCCTTCCTAATACAACCCTCCCATTTTTCTGGGCTTGGGACCAGCACTGCATTCAGTAGCTGTGGTTTGGGCATTGAACCCTGGCCTTCTGCATGGTAGGTGAGAAACCTACCACTGAGCCACCAATGCCCTGCAAGCATTCATTCATTCATTCATTCATTCATTCATTTAAGGAAAAAAAATGTTTCCATTAAATAAAGAAATATGAAATGATCAAATAAAAAAAATCTGAAAATTATATAAAAAAAAATCAATACATTTGAATATTTTTGGCATTCTGGGATAAAAATGGCAAATGTATCCTGTTCGTTGTGTAGGTTTTCAGTGTGAATGTGAATGTTTCAGCACAAGTCAGATTTCAGGTGTAGACAATAATAAATATTCCAATGACATTATATAGGAATTATACAAGAATTAGACTGCGGCATTGGTGGCTCAGTGGTAGGTTGCTCGCCTATCATGCAGAAGGCCCGAGTTCGATCCCAGCCACTGGATGCAGTGCTGGTCCCAAGCCAGCAAAAATGGGAGGGTTGCAGCAGGAAGGGCATCTGGCGTAAAACATTTGCCAAGTTGTTGTGCGGACCAGTCGGTCCGCTGTGGCGACCCCGAACAGGGAGCAGCCGAAAGCAACTTCTATACAAAAATTAGACTAAGGATAGCATAAACTACTGCTGTATAATATTTTAGAGAATAAATCTTTAGACAAAAAATATTATAAATATTATGTTTATTATAATAATCAAAAGAAAATGCTGTGGTTCAGTAACTCCACTATTCTCTATGCAAATACAGTTAGTCAAGATGGAAAAGGACGGATGTGTGTAACTATATTTTTAAAAACTCAACACAAGGGTGGAGGACAATTGATAGGGAATAGATGTTTCTCCAATGAAAGGGTCTGCTGAGACCGAGTTCCAGAGTTCAGGCTTTGTTGATTTTCAATAGAATCTACTTTTGTGAACGAAAGACTCAGAGAGCTTATTTGACAAAAGAATTTCTATGACACTGTGTCCTATTCATAGGCAAGTTGCGTAATAAAAAGCGTTGTTAATATAAAAGCTTTATTATCATCATGCAGTAAAAGGGAATCAGAAAGCGTTTCCAAACAGTAAAAAAATCAGCATCTAAAATGCAAAGATACTGGCGTAAAAACAGCAGGCAAGACAATACTTTAAAACATTATGTACAAAAGTCTGGGATAGAGTGCATTCACAGAAATAGTCATTTAAACATTCGTTTTATGTTAAATGTACAGATTTTTACAGCTTTCAGAATGGCTATTTTTCACACGGAGGTCGGCAGTGCTTTCACGAGACAGAAACAACTTACGTTTAACTGGTACATTGGGTGGCATCATCTCATACTTAAAGAGCAACTCCAGATAATTTCATAAAAAAGCATAGAAGACTTTCAGGTTTTTCTGCTTTCAGGTTTTGTCAAGGGCACATAAACCATACACTTGCATTCTGGGAGAAAGAAAGCAAACATGAAGCCAGACAAGGCTCCTACTATCATATGAGTCATATGACTTTAACCTGGAGCTTGGAGAGCATGTCTCACACACCACCATACAGCTTCTATCAACAAATAAATACAATGGAACCATGGCAACCTTGGAGGCAAGTTCTTAAGGCGAAACACATTTTCCCATAAGAAATAATGTAAATGCTGATAATCTATTCCAGCCACCAAAAAATATTAGCAATATTATCAAAATGAAGCGTATGTAAACTGTATGGCTGCTTACAAAGAACTGACCCAAGCCAAGCATTCCATGTCAAGGCTCCTCACAGGAAGTCGTGCCACCAAGCTTGGGCAAAAAATGGAACAGATCGCCCACGCCACTGATCTGTCAACAAAAAAAAACGTGTGAAAAATCACCTAGCTTTTGAACACATGCTGAAGGTAATGTTGGTATCGTGGGTTGACTCTTTCAAAACAGCTTTCACTGACCGAGAAAAGTTCGCTTCGGTTGGCTTTGCTTGGCTTTCCACTGACACAAACAAGTTTTGAATGGCTCCCGGACATATGTGCAACTTAGCTGGTGTTGGTTCAGATCGTTTGTATGCCAAAATTTCAATTCTTAAGGCGAAAGTTCGTAAGGACATTCATATGCCGAGATTCCACTGTAACATGGAGTGTCTGCACTGTAGATGACCCACTACTCATTACCAGTGACAACATTAGGCAACATTGTGTTTGAACACATCACTTGACAACAGGAAAAGGCTACTGGAGTTGCTTTTTGAATCCACATGACACACATACAGAAGTGTTGGAAGCTAGTAAGATTTAAAATAAATTCAGTAAGTAAATCCATGCCTGTGTGAGATTCACAATAAACCTAAAGAGCAAACTGGATATCTTTGTTAGGAGATCTCAAGTAGTATAAACATTAACCTGTGTATGGCTTATCAAGGGGTCGTTATTATATTCTTTAAAAAAGAAGGTTATAAGAGGTAACATTCAGAATTAACTTGACATTTTTAAATAGTACTACAGTGTTACATATAGTGTAACACTGTAGTACTATAGTCTTACATACTACAAAGTTGAACAGTACAAAAAAATGGGGGGAAAGTAGAGCAGGTGGTTAATTACCTGTAATGGCCCACTTCAGGCACTTCATATGAAATGCACTCTGAATTTAAACACACAAAATCCTTCTTGCTTCCTGCAGTTATTCCAGCCAGGATGTGCACCAAAGAGAGGCACTGTCTTTAGCAACTATCCAAGTTCAGTGATATCAAGAGAAATGCTTCGAATAAGATGGCATCAATCAGAATAATTTCCATCTTAGGACTGGTGATCCTCATTCTTTTGTCTTTAGTCACTTTATCCTGGACATGGTTGTGGTTAATGTAGAGCCTATCCCAAGAACAAGTAGGAATACACCCTGGATGGGATACCAGTCCATGGCAAAGACACAATCCACTGACCAGCATGTTTAGGTGGGGGATAAGAGAAGAAGAAGAAGAAGAAGAAGAAGTCTTTATATGTCACATATACATTACAGCACAGTGAAATCCTTTTCTTTGCACATCCCAGCTTAGGGGTCAGAGCACAGGGTCAGTCATGATACAGCACCTCTAGAGCAGAGGGGTTTAAGGGCCTTGCTCAAGGGCCCAACAGTGGCAGCTTGGTGGCACTGGGTCTTGAACCCCCAACCAACAACCCAGAACCTTACCCGTTTTAGCTACCCCTGCCAACATCCATAGGAAATGCATTCAGATATGACATAAGCAGCAACAATACCTGCTACTGTACCATGACACCCAGGACAGGATTAAATATCCACAAGTCAGGAATATCTGTTTGGTTTTCATCACTGAAAACAAAAGGCAAAAGTTACAAACATGTTGAGAAGAGTCCTCAAGTCTCTCACCCAGAGCATCAAAAAGTGTGTTTGTCTCCAAGCTAAGCCAGCATTATAAATTTTACAGCAGATTCCATAACATTCAACTAGGTCAGAATCTATTAAATCCAGCTTTGGTGGATAGACTCCACTTTCTAACACCGTACACCGACACTGGAAACACAGCATATACCAAATGAATCTCAAATGCCATATCTAATACTAGACAGTGGTCATGACCTTTAGTGAGCCTGAGCGGAAACGCAGGATCTTCCTCTTTAGTGCATGCGAGGCTTTGATCCTGACCATAGCAGTAGGTGCATTCTGGGAGAAAGAAGGCACATATGGGGGCACTTGCTGAGGCCAGACAAGGCCCCCACTGTCATCTGAGTCACTTGACCTTGAGCTGGACCCTGGGGAGCACGTCTCACTCAGACTGGAGTCAGATCCTTCTTCCTGAGTTCCTCTAGCATTCAGATCATTCCCAACATGGTGGTCCTGCCCAGTGTACTTGGTACATAAATGTGGGCTGATCTGAATTGGTAGATGTGTGTCTTGAAGCAGTTGTTCCTCTGCTCTGAGCAACATTGCCTTTTCTTCTTGACTGAGGTCTACCGTGGAGCTCCAGAGTCTTGGACCGTACATATAATCTTCATCGAAGCAGTGTATGCCTGTTTCCCACCCCAGTGTGTGGTACCCATGCTCTGGTTCAACGGTAAAACCATGGGATTGGAAGCTGCCTTCTGATCGAGACTGGTTGGTTGTCTTTACAAGCCTTTGCCCAACTGATGACCAGCTTTCCTCCTGATACAGCCTGCTTAAAGGCAATTGATGTGCCAATTCCAGAGATGTAGGTTCCCAGTCCTGTTTAGGAGATTCAGAAGTTAAAGGAATCGAAACACAGGGACGATGAAGACAATGTGAATCTATATCAGCCACAATTGTGGATGAGTCTATGGAGGAGCCTGGATCTTTACAAGCCTGTGAGAAGAGATCAGTCTCGTTTCCCAGATAGTATCTATGCTGCAATGTGTTTTCGTCTCTCCATTTCTGCCACTCTGAATTTTCAGATTGTTCACAGTAGTCAGGGAGATAAGCATGTAGTTCCTGCCAGTGATCAGGTGCAGAACTGAGGACTTCTGTAGAGGTGGGAGTTTGGTCGAGGCTATAGCGTTGTAGAAGACCCAAAATATAGGTCTCAACACGCATGGCTTGCTGAATGTCTTCTTCTGTGGGACCCTCATCCACTTCCACAGTGGGACCTTGATGATCACAATGGATCCCAACAGGGCCAGCATCCTCATTTAAATTCATAATGGGAGCCATGTCAGGTCTGTTCACGTCCTCTCCATTTGGAATTTGACCTTTTGACCACAGCGATCCATTGTCATCATCCTCGGCATCCTCAATTCCTTCTGCGATGCCCTCTAAAGGGGAGTACGGGGCAGAGAATGAACGGGGCAGAAAAGCACGCAAGGGTCGTACCCTCTGACCCTCCCAGTCCTGCATGTGGGCATCTTCTGGGAAAGAGGAAGCAAATTCAGTATTGCTATCTACTGAGATTATATGAGATATATTCATAACCTCTGCAGTTTTAATAAGCCTTACAAGGTATTAGACAGAAGATTTTTGAGTTGATATTGTTAAGAAACTAGTCTGCATTATTCTGACCAAAATTATTCACACTTGTCAGATCGTATGAACGTTGCAATTCATCAAAAGTTCCTTTTTAGAGGTTTCATCCTGAAAGTATATTAAAGCCTTCTGTGATATGAGAAAAATAAACAAAAGATAGACCATGCAGCTCTACTAAACCAATCAGTATAAGCACATATATACTCTATATACCACAATATAATGTATCCTCTTGCATTTGATGTAGGAGATAATGATGTATTTTCTATAAGAGCAGCTCTGACAATATTGCCAGTAATTGCAGGGTAAACCACAGGCTTATACTGTCTTAATGTACTCTCACTAATGCATTATTGTTTTTTTAAGTTACAAATAATTCAAATGGACACGACACAACTAAGGGTTAAGGGCTTTGCACAGGAGCCCAGCAGTGGCATTTTGGTGGACCTCTTAGTCAAACTCACAACCTTCTCCCTTCTGCTATAACAGGAAGTAATCTGTTTCAGATGTTCCACAATATTAAATGTAACTATAAATTGATAGAAATAATGATGTTGCTTTTTTAATGATCAAAAAGAATGAATCATAGTTGGCAAATTATTGTAGTATAAAACACTTCAGGACATTATAAGAAAATAATCTACTTTACACCACACCATAACTGATTATTTTCCCATATTCACACACCCAGGACTGTTTTATTCTCTATTTAAACATTATTAAAGACTGATAAACATATGTCTTAGAGTATTTTTTAGCTTTGACCTGTAGATTAAACAGTATTCCAGTAAAGAGAAAGAAAGAGCAGATCTATTTAGAGTAATCAGAATCAGTGAGTTGTTACTGAGACACTCGTGTGTATAAAGGATGGATGAGTGAATATCTGGAGTACAGACTGACCTACTGATCTGCCACTGTGGCTGTAGAAAGAAAGACTTGGAGAAGATCTCGAGGGTCTTAAAGCAGACTGAATCTCACTTTGCTCGTAAAAACCTGAGGACACACAACCGTACATACGAAGTCAGACACAATTACACAATGTACAATGATAAGACAGCATGAAGGCATTGTATATGATAAGTTTTCCTCCATGTTGAGCTTGTAATCTTTATGCAGTCTACATTCAAGCCTTTTTTATCCTCTGATGATGCAGTCTGCACTTTGAGAAGCCAGTGATGTTAACAAAGATGGGAGATAGAGTGCTAGATCAATCTTCTTAATGATTTTAATATTGCATTGCCAAACACAAAGGAGCAACTTGGGTCTAAGTAATGCTTGTGTGTATCTAGTAAGTCTTGTATTTTATTAGGGTT
>JAUCMX010000004.1:5765703-5805703 GCA_033459395.1 Hemibagrus guttatus
AGAGAAATTCCGCGGTGCATGAGGAGACGGAAGTGCTTTCCTCACTCAATAAAACGCTGTAAATCTCATTAACGCCAGCACCAGGTTCGCCTCAGCAAAACGCCAAAAAACATATTTCCCTTTTTATTATCCTTCTTTAAAGCGACAGCCAGCCGGAAGCGTGTTGTTTAGTTTCATCAGCTTTGCTCCACGTGAAATGAGCAGTAAGCGCGTCTCTCACGCCTCTCATCCAGATGTGCATTGAAGCCGACGCGCCCCGTCGACCCATCGCATGAATATTCATCTCCAGACGCCTGCTATTGGATGCTTTTTCCTGCTGCAGTCATGAATATGTAAATACATCCAGCGCGACGGCTTCCTATTGGCTAACCCAGCGTTTAATTTGCATACAGTGCGTTAGGCTCCAGGTTTTTCCCACCACGCGTATGAATGAACGAAGCCTCTCTATGTGCTGTTATATAAACAACAACAAAAATAGATTATATAGAAAAGTGAATTAAAAAAATGACAATGACATAAATTATTATGTAATTATTTATTGTCAGTAATTCATCAGAGAGTGAAAAGGATAAACTCTTTCTAGATTAATTTATAAATAAAGAAATAAAGGATTATTTCCACTTTGAATAAGCTGATAGACTGAACAAAATATATATATATATATATATATATATATATATATATATATATATATATATATATATATATATATATATAAGTGATTTATTTGCTTTCTCTCTCTGCTTGTTGTCCACCGCGAAGTAATAATCTATTTCTTTCAAAGGATATACACAGAAATTAATAAATCAATTTCTATTTAAATTAATTTTAATATTTTAAAATTAATTTAATTTAAAATTTTTAATTTATTAAATTCAATTAATATTTTAAATGATTAAAAAAACACTTAAATACATATAAAACAACATCCATTATAAAAACACTATACAGATACAATTCAGTTAAACTAAATTGAACTTTTCAAAAATATTAATGTTCTCCATGTTGCTGTTTAATATGGTATAGTGAATATATAGATCACAGACATGAGTCTTTCTTCTAGTTAATAAGATTAAAATATGCAGCTTGTCTTGTTAAAAAGAAAATACTGGCATTAGGTGTGTAAGAAACTACTGACACTGCAGACTCCTTCCAGGGGAAAAATGAGAAAATGTCATTATATTAACATATACATTATTATTATCTATTTTTTTATATAGAACAGTTACATGTGTAATGTTTTGGTGTATGTTGTTGCTATAGAGACAATAAGGAATGAACACATTTAATATTAACCTCAGCTCTTTTCAGCCAACCTTCTATCCGAGCGGCTGTTACAGAAAATTAATCAACACCAAGAATCAAGAAG
Source organism: Hemibagrus guttatus (assembly GCA_033459395.1). NCBI lineage: Eukaryota > Metazoa > Chordata > Actinopteri > Siluriformes > Bagridae > Hemibagrus > Hemibagrus guttatus. The sequence continues at coordinate 5,767,073 of JAUCMX010000004.1, forward strand.
GCAGAATTGGTTGAGTGTGTGTAGTTTAGATACTTGTACATGTGGTTTGTGTGTGTGTGTTTGTATTTTCTCCCCAATTCAGTCACCAGCCAGTTCTTCCTTATCATACCATCCAGAAAGGATGAAGGTTAATATGTTCTTCTTTCATGACTCATGAAGCAATGTAATCATAACTGCTGCTCATGCTGTGCCACAGGACAGTGTAACACACTCAGAGAAAAGCGCCATCTGCCCTCTTCCACATCCTTATGCTCACCCAAGAGAAGTCTAATACTGGCTCTGATTGACAGGAGACACAGAGTATGCCCCTCCCACTGAGCTGTGATTGACAGGGAACACAGAGTATACCCCTCCCATTGAGCTGTGATTGACAGGAGACACAGAATATGCCCCTCCCACTGAGCTGTGATTGACAGGGGACACGGAGTATGTCTCTCCCACTGAGCTGTGATTGACAGGAGACACAGAATATGCCCCTCCCAATGAGCTGTGATTGACAGGGGACACAGAGTATGTCTCTCCTACTGAGCTGTGATTGACAGGAGACACAGAGTATGCCCCTCCCACTCAGACTGCATCATAGTTCAAAAAACACTGTGTCTTCAGAAGTTGGGGTTAACTTTATAAGGTCATTTTTTTAATCCATGGAGCTTCATTAAGTGACTATAGACGTGTAAAAAACCACAGACACGTTGTCATTTTTCCAGTGATTTATTCAACCTTTCCTAATTCACATAGATCAGAAAGCCACTCAGTCTCTATGAGGCAAAGTGTGTGGGGTTGGAGAGGAAGCCGGCGCACAGCGCAGACTCGCTCCCTGTGTCAGTGTACACTGCAGATATACACTACATACACATACAGTGCATATGTACTCATATATTATAAATCTATCCTTCTTGTCCTAGAGAAGAAAACTGCTCTAAAAACAAAAGGAAAAAGGAAAAGAAACATGTGCATTAAAAAATAAATGTGCTGACCTTTGCTACATGAGTTAAATCATGTCTTGGTAGAAAAAAAAAGTTCAGAAATCTAGTACATGGACAAGGAAAAGAAAATGCTTTTGCTATGTAAGATTGTTACTTGGTTTTTTATGTGTGACTGTCCATCACACCACTACAGCGCTATAGAGGACATGATGTTTGTGTGTTACCATGGAGACTCATCACATCATCATCCTCATCTTCATCGTCATCATTTACTATCATTAAATGTGCTGAATTACAAGAAACTGCACATGCAGCGCATTTCACATGCAGCATGCATGCTTACATAATCCTGACTTTAACAAGTGATTCAATAACAGCAACTGTAACCGAATCATTCAAGTCGTTCAGATTCACATCACACACTCAAAGTAGTTTTGGTCAAACACACCAGCAGGAGTGATCACGATAAACAGGAGAGACGTTTAAACGAGGAAGAAATACAGTAACGGAGACTGCCTGCTCATTTCACTGATGTTTGTGGAAACAAAACCTGTAAAATATCATCTTAAATTTTCAAGGTATTGAATGGTCCAAAAGATAAAATATAGGATGGAATGCATGCACACACAAACAGAGAGAGAGACAGAGAGTGAGAGACAGAGAGAAGGAGAGAGGGAGAGGGAGAGAAAGAAAGAGAGAGGCAGAGAGAGTGAGACAGAGAGAGGCAGAGAGAGAGAGAGAGAGTGAGAGAAGGAGAGACAGAGAGACAGAGAGAGACAGAGAGAGGGAGGGAGAGAAAGAAAGAGAGAGGCAGAGAGAGAGAGAGAGAGGCAGAGAGAGAGAGAGAGAGAGAGAGAGAGGGAGAGGGAGAGTGAGAGAAAGAAAGAGGGAGGCAGAGAGAGTGAGACAGAGCGTGAGAGACAGAGAGAGAGAGACAGAGAGTGAGAGGCAGAGTGAGAGAGACAGAGTGAGAGACAGAGAGAGACAGAGAGAGAGAAGGAGAGAGAGAGAGGGAGAGTGAGAGAAAGAAAGAGAGAGGCAGAGAGAGTGAGACAGAGAGTGAGAGGCAGAGCGAGTGAGACAGAGAATGAGAGACAGAGTGAGAAGCAGAGAGAGTGAGACAGAGAGTGAGAGAGAGAGAGACAGAGAGAGAGAGAGAGAGAGAGAGAAGGAGACAGGGAGAGGGAGAGAAAGAAAGAGAGAGGCAGAGAGAGTGAGACAGAGTGAGAGAGAGAGAGAGACAGAGAGAGAGAGAGAAGGAGACAGGGAGAGGGAGAGAAAGAAAGAGAGAGGCAGAGAGAGTGAGACAGAGAGTGAGAGACAGAGAGTGAGAGGCAGAGTGAGAGACAGAGAGAGACAGAGAGAGAGAAGGAGAGGCAGAGAGAGAGACAGAGAGAGAGAGGAGAGAGGGAGAGTGAGAGAAAGAAAGAGAGAGGCAGAGAGAGAGAGACAGAGAATGAGAGACAGAGTGAGAAAAAGAAAGAGAGAGGCAGAGAGAGTGAGACAGAGAGAGAGAGAGAAGGAGACAGGGAGAGGGAGAGAAAGAAAGAGAGAGGCAGAGAGAGTGAGACAGAGAGGGAGCAGAGAGAGAGAGAGAGAGACAGAGACAGAGAGAGAGAGAGAGAGAGAGAGAGAGAGAGAGAGAGATATTCAGAGTTGAGTTCAGTACACAGAGGGAGGGTTTAATGGAGAAACTGTGTACATTTTTATTTCAGGTGTAACTCTGGACTTCAACACTATTCAGAAGATTTGAGTAAATCTCAGTCACGTCCCATTCTGAATTTGATCTTTTTTATGCTGTGAATGCATCTAAATACTATGGAATATCTATTCTATTCAGAGCTCTAGAAACCTTTGCTGTAGAGATATCTGGCAACCTCAAAGGCAGGAACTACACTTGTACCAATAATTTTGTTTAGAATTAGAAAAATAAAAAAAATAAATAAAAAAAATCGAGCTGCTTTAAACAAACTCTGAATATATGTATAACGTTCTGGCATAAATACCACCAACTCTGAACATGGCCCACAGAAACGACTAAAGACACAGTGGAAATAAAGTTATCTGTAATGATTGTAACATTAGTGGGTAAAAAGGAGATAAAAAAAAAAAATCAGTGTATATAGGCAGCAGGTAGATGACGTATAACACTCATTTCTAGCAATGTTTTAAACAACATCTTGAACCAAAAAAAACAAACAAAAAACAAAAAAAAAAAAAAAACACAGCAAACTACAGCAGAGAAAACATTCAAACCTCAAACTCAGTAGAAAAAAAAAAAAGATTAACAAATGACATCAGAGCAAAGCACACACACTGGGAATAAAAGCAATGTTCTAGAAAGCTCAGTAACTGTGCAACTCTGATTTGCAGTTGGAGTGATTTAGCAAAGCACCTGATTCAATAGAGACGATTTAGTCGATAAAACTGAAGACGATCCCAGCATGTGACATTACAAGCACATAAAATACTCTCCAGAGTAATACAACTCACTCAGTCAACACACTGCTCTGTCTCATGCTCAACAATACATAAAGTGCTTTATCTCTTCACACACACACACACACACACACACTTTCTTAGGCTGTGTTCCAATACTGTTTTTCTAAACCCATGATGACTGTCATGACTCCTACAGGGTTTTTTTTTTAAGATTGGAAACAAAATGGCAGCCATTTTCTTTTATCTCTGTACAGCCAGTTTGCTTAGCTATTTTCCCCACCTAGAGTGCTAAAGTGCTAATCAGTTTGTTTTGCTAGTTGGGTCAGACTCTAGTCATGAAGGTCTGTAGGACTGTAGAGCTTACAATTCTTCATTTAACACACCAACACAACACAAATCATTAACTCTTTCCCAAAAGATTCATGAACTGAATTTGTTGTTTTAAAATGTTGTTTTTGTTGCTCTGTAGGACTTTAGTTTGACACCCCTGAGCTAGGGTGCTAATTAGCGAGGCTGTTAACTAGCTAGAAAAGTGCGCAGAGCTGGAAAATGAATCCAAATTCTTTTCTCGCTCATTATTCATAACTACTGAATAAATAATCGGATAAACGTTGAGGTATAGCATCAAATTCTTTGCACTAGTTAAAAGTTAGTTAAAGTAAGAAAACCATAGCTGAGGCTAACTAACAACTGTTAATTAGCTAGCGTGAGACTAACTCTGACCATACAAACTACATATTTCAAAGCTAAATGTGAATTTTATCACAAAATGTGATAAAAGAGAAAAATAATGATGTTTTAAAAAAATTCATTTTCTAATATAGAAAAGTCAAAGTCAAAAGTATTTGCTGGAAAAAAAAACCTCAAGTAAATTACGGACACTTAAAAAACAACAACCAAGAAGTACAGTACTAAAATAATTGTATTCTTCATTCATTTCCAATTAATTTTCTATTCATTTCCAACCACTACTCCTATGAAGTACGAGATGAGAAGTCGGCTATATATAAACCCCACTTTGTAAAAAGAAAATGAGTTTCAGATAGTAAGCATTTTATCTCTGACAGCGTCTCGGTTTCTCAGCCTTCATCTAACAACCTTCACTTAGCCGAATAAATATAATAAAATAATAGAAGAACCCTAAAGATGGTGGACAGTATTGGAGCACAGCCATAGACTCGGTGACAAAATGAAAGAAAATGGGTCTTATTATAATTCTATACACCTATACAGAATTCAGTAATATATTTGGTTCAGATTAAACCCTTCTCTGTCTCGTCTGTGCAAAAAAAATGTCCTTGACCAAATATATTGACAAGAAAATGAAGGACTTTCAGTGCTTTGAAAAAATTCACATCAGGCAGTGTGTTTACCTCAGGAGATCAGTGATCCTTACGTTTACCCTAAACAATGGGACACAAACGCGACTGCGCTCTCCGTGTGGGGGGATGGGGGACGAGCCGAGATGACGGCTAGAGAAAGGCAGCTTGGCTTTGTACACCAGACATGAAGGACACGACACGTGGAGTGGAATGGTCTGAAACCTCATACTCGCTAGACACTTGTCTACTTGTACTAACACACGGAAACACGCGACACGTAGACGTTACTTATTACAGTACAAGTTTCTCACACTCTCTCACACACGTCACAGACGTGTGCCGGTGCAACACTGAAGTAAACGCTATTTAATAGATCAATTTTTTTTTTAATTCTGTCTATGTTTAACTTCCTCACATAGATAAATTAAATATAGATATTTCCTATTCCCAAATATACTATATATATATATCTTATTTTTCCGTATCATTTAGCAACATTTTTAGGAGACAGAATCACAGTTTAGTAACCAAACACTGTATAAAAACAAAACAAAAAAAAAAACAAAAAACAAACAAAAAAAAACCCCAGCTCTTCTTGGATGTCTGGCTGCAGTGTCCCTTATTTCACATTTTTGGCCAGGAAATAAAACACAACAGGGATGTGGAGTTACTGGGCAAAGGTAACAATTTTTTAAAAAAATTGAATGTCATACTTAAAAAACAAAACAAAAAAAAAACAACAAAAAACAAATTATAGATATTTTTAAGCCAGATCCTGATATCACTTACGTTATAGGAGCTATGAGCAATGTAGCCACGCCCACTTCTCTCTTTTGTTTCTCTCATGAAGATAATAAGACAAAAAAAAAATCATGTATTTCTACTGAGAAACCACAAAGATCTCTGTCCTGAAGGCTTACAGCTGCACCTCTGACTTGTAACAAAGCACTGGCACGTTTTTGGAAAAAGAAAACCAATCTCCTTATAGAAAATGCCTGCGTATCAATGACCTGAATATCACTGAATATCACTGTTGTTGCTATAGTAACGTAGTAAAATAAACCTGCGATTCGAACCGTAGCTGCGATTATTTATAAAATGAATCGAATCAAGATTTCAAATGTGCTGTGGTATAATTAGGCAAAGCGGCCATCAAATTCTAATCCGTTTTCGGGGGGTTATTCCTTACATAATAAATGGCGACCAAATGAATTAGCAGTAAAGTGACTGAATTTGAAGCACCTGTGACCAGAAGATTTAAGATTCAACTGGCAAAGGCTGATGTGAGCGAGCAAACAGCCAGACGGCTATCAGTGCCACTGCCTTGCGCTTAACTACAGCTCTGAACCCTCTCTAGTTGGACCGGAAGTGCTGACCTTATGCTCTGAAATGTTTATGATTCAATGCACACAGGCAGCAGAAGTCTCTGGAACTTACAAAAGTGTTTACTCCTTCAAGGTTTAAAGGCACTTTACTGCTTATGTGGCTTCTGTAATACTTTAAAATCCTGCAATAACAGTCCAAATATTGACAAAAAAAAACCAACATAAAATCAGTCAGTCATTAGGATTTCATTTCTAATGGAAATGTGAGGGAAGAGTGTCATCATGGCCATGTGCATTCTGGGAAAGGGACACTGCAGCCGTACAGTGAAACGACATGACAGAGAGTCTCCTGAAGGCTGAAATGATCACATCACTTTTCTTCATTTAACAGAAAAGGGTTCACACCACTTCAAGGATTTTAAAAGAAACTATATATATATTTATATAAAAAAAAAACCAGACTTCTCATTTTTGCCTCCATTCGCATCCTCAATCCACGTCTTGCGTCTCTCTACGGCGACTTCTGTCTCGCTATCAGCATCAGTAAATGAAAGGCAGAAAAAAAGAGGGGAGACTGCCGAACGTCACTTTCCCATGATTCCACAGCGTGGATGGAGTCGTGATGGGTTTGGATTCTCCATGAACGTTCCCCCTCTCTTTCCCTGCGCCCCCCTTCGTGTAACAGCAGTGCACAGGCGCATTCTGTACACACACTCGCACACGGACTCGACGCTGAGCTGCCCGGCGACACCTGGTGGCTCTACAGGGGACGGGTCAGTGGTAATGAGTCTGCTTCTCGTCTGAGTCTGAGCCATAGTCTCTAAAAGTTACACCTCTCTGCAGGCTCAATAAAGAGTCTTTCATCTGAGAGACCACACACACACACACACACACACACAACAAACAATTATTTCTGAATCAGAATTAATACATATATATGTTATGCATGTGAGAGTACACCAAATTTGATAACTGCAAAAAATTAGATTTTTCCATTTACATGCATTTCAGTAATCTGAAAAATCTTCCCTGTGCACTTGTTCACTACATTAATGCCATTTGTCAGATGCCCTTATCCAGAGCAACTTACATTTGATACAACTGAGCAATTGAGGGTTAAGGGCTTTGCTCTTTGGGGGTTGGGGCCCAGCAAAGGCAGCTTGGTGGACCTGAAACTCACAACCTTCCAATCAGTAGCCCAACACCTTAACCAGTAAGCTACCACATCCCCCATTACATATTACACACTCAGTCAGATAAGAGCTCATGGGACGACAATTAGCCCAAATTTTTTAGCCTAGGAGTGAACTGGATGCTCATTCCTCATCACATGTTTCGAGCATTTTTCCCTGCTTTATCTGCTTTAGCTTCACTGTGGATTTCTAATTTCTGGAGGAAAACACGACCAGCTAATTTCATTACAAATCACTGGACAACTATAAACAAAAAAAATCTAATAACTGTACGAGTACATCTGATCGGTCAGGATTCCTTCAAGAGTGTATGAGACTGGGATTAAATTAAAAGGTCTTTTGTAAAGGAAAGATATTATTGCCACTCGCAACTGCATAAAAAAACAACTTTGTAGATGTAAGAATCTGAAGGTGGCTGTTACGATGTTAGTCCTGCAAGCCGAAAGTACACTAGATTTAAAGTGCACTATTTAGGGAATATAAGCTGTGAACAAAATGGCTGCGTCTTAAAAAGTGCACTATGAATATGAATTGATTTCCTTCTGTGAAAGCACATCGTATCAGTAAACTCATTACAGATTAATATAACCAACCTACAATTTTTATTCAGTTTCGATTTTTTGGTTTTGTTTATTTTGGATTATAGACACTTCCTAATGTGTCATTTGTCAGCTTCAATGCGTACATTGTTTTCTAGAGCATCTCTTCACAGAAGTTATGATTTTGTTAGGCTTCAACATTGTGTGTGTGTGTGTGTGTGTGTGTGTGTGTTTGTGTGTGTGTCTGTGTGGGTGTGTGTGTACCCTCTACCTGGTCTAGCAGCAGAACTGATGATTTGATGATCTCTCGCCATTTCTGTAGTTCGGCTTCATGGAAGCGCTGCTGAGACTCTAGAAGCTGAGCCCATTCTACCTGCGTCTGAGGTAATTTACTACACACACACACACACACACACGCATGCATTAACAAACACTATCCAGTGGTGATTCATCTGGTTGGTGTATGGATAAGAGGAGTGCTGGTTGGTGGCTGGTGTATGTGTATGATGGCTCACACTGGAGTGCAGTGTTTGTGTATAATCACACACACACAGACACACGCGCTACTCGTACCTCTCGTCCAGACGGAGGCCTTGCCAGGTCATTAAGCTCTGAGCGGAGTACTCCAGCATCCACAGCTTATAGAAGAGCATCATGTTCAGGAAAACCAGAAGCACCAGGCTGGAAATAAGGAACACACACACACACACACACACACAAAAAAAAAAAATTCAGGGTCATTAGTGAGTGTGTTTTCATGTACATTAATAATCAGAGCATTATCTGATTTATTATCTTATTTCTAATAACTGATTTGGTCAGTTATCAGATTAAAGTGGCCATATACTGTATTAATACCAGTGACATTTTAAATGGGATTATGAGATCAGAAGAAGTTCCTGTTCCAGATAGCAATATTCATCCAAAGATATCTACTCTGCTTTAACAGTCCAGATTTGTCTAGTCAGGTTACTTAAATCAGATTTTTTGGCATATAAACACACTCAGGGTCAGGAGACATCTCACTTATTAATATGTCTTTACTAAAATATAGAGAAAGTGTTTTAATGTATGCAGTAAATATGTACCTTATGCAGATCCTAATGGCAGCCAAAGGAGAAGGAAAGAAAGAAAAATAATACACACAAAGAGAACCACATGAATACGAATCTACACAAAACATAAAAATACATGTCAGCTGAAGAGAGTGGAGACGCATACAGAGAGAAAAATACACATACTTACACGAAACTGATAATAAGCAGCAGTTTGGAGAGTTTACAGAAGGCTCCGCCTCCGGGGGTGTGTTCAGGAATGTGTCTCGTTTGGGTTGAGCCTGCTAGCAAAGCCAAGAAGAGTTACATCAGTAACACGCAGTGTTATAGCGTGTGTGTGTGTGTGTGTGTGAGAAACAGCGTACCTGATACGTGCTTGATTCTATGGATGACCTCCTCATCAGTGGGTGTGGTCACAGGGCTGAGCGTTTCCTCCATGTGAGGTGTGCGCAGGTGGGGGAGGGGCCTTTTTCTCCGCCTCAGGGTGGAGTTTTTCAGGGCTTTGGTTTTCGGAGACGGCCCGTGTGCTTCTAACACGAGCTCTTCGGCTTTCGTCAGCTCAAGCTCTGCACGAAGGGATGCTCGTGATCATTTACACAGCACGTTTATTTATTTATTTATTTGAAAGAATTATAAAATGATTTATTATATAAAATGGTCCAGTGCTTGCAGCATTTGTTTACAGAATCACAAAAAGATCAACTGGTGTCGCTAAAAGGTGATTGTGCAAGACCACTCTGTCAGTGTTGCAACCTTTCACTACATATCACATGATTGCATGAACTTCCTGTATAGCTTATTCAACAAGCACCCAGATACAGAGTTTATAATGTGCATATATATTAGAGCTAGGATTGTGTCATGGGTTGCGCTGTGTGTTTACCAGTGTGTTATTTTGATCCTTTAAGGATTTTTTGTGTCCCATTTGAATTTTTTAACAAAATATTTAACACGAGGTTACCAAAAGGTCAACAGATGAAAATTGTGCTGCATTCGACTAAAGCTCATAACTCTGAATTTCCCAAAAAACACCGCCTCAACTTGGAATTCGTGCTTGGAAAGTCAGGAAAGGTCTCCTCGGTTCAGCACTGAGCATATGACATCATAGGATGTAATATCTGAGTGCGCTGCTCACCGAGGCTCCTGAAGTTCTCCTCCAGTCCACTCCAGAAGTTTTTCTCAATGAAACCTTTCACCAGTCCCCACGGCTGCTTCCTGTAGCGCAGCTCTGTAGAAACCCTGCGGCAAAGAATGCGATTTTAAAGCTCGATTCATACAGGTCTACAAAACGCAAGAGACATTCTACAAAATATCTAGCATATGTATGACAGAAATGTAAGAAACTAACGAGTTAAATAAATCTTAAAGGTACTGTTAATTATATTATAGTATGACATCATTCGTTTGTCTGTGCATAGCGGAACAATCTGCAAAAACAACTCAGATCCTGCCATTATTTACATTAGAAAAGCCTCTCTGTTTCTATTTTGAATTTATTTAATTAAACTAGTACAACACTCTTGTCAGGATAAATTATTACCAACAGCAGCAGTTGATTAATATTATCTTAGAATGGAATGGAAAGCAGTTGGTTGTGTATAAAGCACCTGAGCCGACACTTGTTCTTGGCCACGCGGGTGAGTGTGTAGCGGTTGAGTGTGTAGAAATAGTCGTGATAAGGAACATCATGAGTGACAACTTCTGCATCGATGATGTAACACTCTTTCTCCTGGCTGGCTTTGTACAGAGTCTAATGATCAGACACACACACACACACACACACAGAGAGAGAGACAGAGAGAGAGAGAGAGAGACAGAGAGAGAGAGAGAGAGAGAGAGAGAGAGAGAGAGAGAGAGAGAGAGAGAGAGAGAAAATCATTTACAAGATACATCATGACAACCAACCCATATGGAATGAACATACGGTGCTGCTTGAAAGTTATTTTATCACCTGCTTTTTATAAATTAAATGTGAGATGTATGTTGATCAATTGCATGTTTGTTTAGAGGGAATTTTGCGAGTAGCCAAAAAACTACATGAAAGATTGAATTATTCTATGTGCAAAAGTAAGTGAAGCCTTTTATTTTTTAGCTTGTGGCACCTCCTTTTGCAGCCATTACTTCAACCAAACGTCTTCTGTAACCACTGACCAGTCTCTCACATCTGTCTTTGGGGATTTTTGCCCACTCCTCCTTGCAGAACTGTTGAGAGAGGTTGGAAGGACATCTGGCATGTACCGCCCGCTTCAGGTCTAGCCAAAACATTTCAATTGGATTGAGATCTGGACTCTGACCAGGCCAATCAAGAGTGTGAAACTTCTTTCTTTTAAGCCATTCCTTGGTGGATTTGCTTAAATGCTTAGGGTCGTTGTCTTGTTGCATCACCCATTTTCAGCCCAGCTTCAGCTCTCTGACTGATGGCAGGAGATTCTCTTCAAGAATTTGTTGATAGGTCTGAGAATTCAAGTTTCCCTGGATAATATGGAGTCGCCCTGGCCTGGAGGCAGAAAAGCAGCCTCGGACCTTCACATTTCCACCACCATGCTTCACTGTTGGGAGGAGCTTCTTTTCCTGGAATTCAGTGTTGGATTTTCTCCAAACATGGCGGCTTTGATTACGACCAAATAAATCTATTTTGGATTCATCTGTCCAAAGAATGGACTTCCAAAAGGCTTCTGGTTTGTCCAAATGCTTTCTGGCAAAGCTGAAACGAGCAGCTTTGTTCTTTTTTGAGAGCAGAGGCTTCTTTCTAGCAACCATCCTATAAATGTCATGTCTGTTCAATTTTTGTCTGATTGTAGACGCAGGTACATTTACCCCAGATGCTGCCAGAGAGGTCTGCAACTCTCCAGAGGTGGTGTGTGGGTTGGCCTTTACCTCATTTATTATTTTTCTGGTGCTTCTTGATGATAGTTTTGATGGGAGTCCACTTCTAGGCAGAGTTGTGGTCATGTTGAATGCCCTCCATTTGTACATGATTTGTCTTACAGTGGATGGATGGAGTTGGAATCTCTTGGAGATGGTCTTATAGCCTTCCCCAGACTGATGGGCTTTCACCACCTTCTTCCTGATGTCCTCGGATATCTCCTTTCCTCTTGGCATTGTTTGACTACTTGGCACTGCAGTGGTTTGGCTTTTTTCCTCTCTCTTTTAATCAGTGTTGCCCAACCACTTTCCTAAGGATGTCTAATTTGATTGGTCTACTTAACTGATTAATTAAGCACCCAAATGTGTTTCACCTGAATCTGTTACCCACTTGACTTTACCAACGCAGCTCAGGCAAAATTCTTGCAAAATTCTCTCTAAACAAACATATGCAATTGATCAACATACATCTGACATTTCATTTATAAAAAGCAGGTGATGATAAAATAAGAAAATCAAGGTAAAACAGAACAGATCAAGAAGTCTGAACAGATCTAGGGGTTCACAAACTTTCAATCAGCACTGTGTATATATATATACATAGTACATATAGTATATACACGGTGAGCGGTAAGATGTCTTCTTGTGTGTGTGTGTGTGTGTGTATAAAGCTGACCTGAGTCTCGCTGACGTTGGCTGTTTTAGGAGCCAGTGGGTTGGAGAGTGAGATGGTGTACATGATCTCCCTCCTCTGGTTCCCTGCTTCCTCTTTCTTCCAAGGCTGAAACACTACATCTATATGTGTGTGTGTGTGTGTATGTGTGTGTGTGTGTGCGTGTGAGTGTGAGTAGGAGGGCAGAAACACAGAGCAGCTTATAAATAAAGACAAAAAAGTTGTATTTCTGTACGAACACACTGTCTACGGTGAGGCAAATGAACAAACCTGTGAATCTTCGCTGCTCCATGAAGTCGGCCATGAACTGCGACTCAGTGAAGAGGAACGAGTACATCTTATCCACGCTGAACTTAAACACCTCGTTAATGTACTGACGGCCGTTTAGGTCATTGTGGAACGCCTGTACCTCCACTTCTGAGCACACACACACGATATATATATATAAAACAGAAAGCTAGGAGAAAGTTAATCGTGCATGAGTTTGAAGTGGTGTACTTTGTGCACTTTAGTTTGTGTTTGCTTTAGATTTTTTTTACTGAACTATGAACTCTACTACTAGACTTCCTGGAGACGCTGGTCTTTGTTTCTTTTATTTGTACCTGCCCATGATATTTAACCAATTTTTTTCGGTTCAATTTCCCAAAATATCAACAAACTAACAGCTTAATTTAAACCCTGACCAGGCAGTTACTAAGGATGAATTGGAAAAACACCATGGAAAAAAAAAATCACACAAAACCTCCACGATACACTGTTTTTGTAGCGTTTTACAGGATGCTGAAGTGTATCCTTAACCTCAATCTGTCAACCTTTCTGCCATGGAAACACCTCCTATTTGTATGTGTACTTGTATTAGGGATAAATATTAATTTTAAACTTTCTGTTTTGTATTCTATGTTTTTATATTTCTGTAAAGATGCATTGAGACAATGTCCACTGTTGAAGTGAATATCTTTTTAGAATTAGTTGCTGTTTATTCAGAATAACGCACCTTCGTCGTCTGTGTCAGACGAATCGCTGAGCTCGGTCGGGATGTCTTCGTTATCGTTGAAGTCGAGAGACGGTGAAGACACAGGACCCAGCTGTCCCTCTGCAGACTCACAGCTCTTCTCGTCAGCCAGCAGAGGCAACGTGAGCAGCTCCGGGTCGGGCAGACAGTCCGTGTACTCCTCAGGAGCAATAGCAAACTGCAATCAGCAGAGAGCGCTATTATGGCAGGATGCTAGGATTCAGCAGGCAGCCAGGTAGTGGAAGGGTGTGTTTGTACTCACAGACAGAGGCAGGTCTGTGCTGCTGGGTGTGGAGGTGATGGTGGAGTTTGTGATTGACCTCTTGTGTGATTGAGGGCTGCTGTCCTGCTTATTCTCTCCGCTGCTCTTAGATGAGTTATCGTTACTGACCTCGTTCTCTTCGGCGGGGATCTCTTCAGAGTAACTAGAACACACACACACACACAGGGTGGAATGTCAGGAATGTCTATAAGTGTATAGTATATGAATTACAAGTGTGTTGTTATGTTTTTGTTGTTACCCCATAGTGTTAAAGTCATCATCGGGAGGAACGTAGTCCTCATCGTCACTGGTCAGCCCGAGCTCGTTACCATAGCACTGATGGACAAAGTGCCACAGCTCCTTCGGACACAGGGGCTGGAAAGGGGGAGAGAGAGAGAGAGAGAGAGAGAGAGAGAGAGAGAGAGAGAGAGAGAGAGAGAGACTTCATACTCCACAACATTGATTATTTTCCTAGAAAGGAACATCCCCACAGTAAAGCTAAATACGGTAGTCGTAGCCATTTTGAAACTACAATCACTTCCTTATTTAGTATACAGTTTGGAATCACTGCATCCGTTATTTAAGGTGGAATTTTACAGTGTAAATGTGAAACAAGTGTGAAATCCTCATTAGACAGTTTCAAACAGGAGAGTACAAAAAGTGCAAAATGAAAGAACTGTAAAATTTACACACTGTTTAATTTCATAATTTAGATTTTTATTTCTAGCTGAATAAATAAAACTCTTTCTTTTGCCATGTATATTACATTGGGGGACGTGTAATTGTCATGTGCATGTACCTTATCCAGCAGAGCGTTCTGCCAGAGCCGGAACATCATCATGTACGTCCTGTCCCTCGCCCCAAACGATGTGAAAAAGTGCTGGAGTAGAGAACAGAAATGGATCTTTTAATTAAGTTAATTTAACTTTATTTTTCACATATGCATTACTGCACATTGAGATTCTTTCTTCGTATATCCCATCCTTGGGAGTTGGGGTCAGAGCACAGGGTCAGCCATGATACACTGCCCCTGGAGCAGGGTGGGTTAGAAGTCTTGCTCAAGGGCACAACAGTGCTGGGGCTTGAACCCTGATCTTCCGGTCAACATCCCAGAGCCTCAACCACTTGAGCTACCGCTGCCCTAAAAGCTCCCCTCGCCCAACGTGGGGCTCAAACCCTCGACGCTGAGATTAAGGGCCTCGTGCTCTACCGACTGAGTTAGCCGGGTGTATATGAGAATTTTTGGTTTGTAAAATTAAATATGCAATAATAGCCAGATATTATAATAGATACCTATTATAATAACACTTATTATAATATATACTAATATATACTGCATATATACTTATTATTATTAACCTATCATAACACAACGACGAATGAGACCAACTTTGACCAACAGATAATTCATCTCCTCCTCTCTAACCCCGCTGCATGCTAGTGATCACAGTGATTATAGATCTGAGTCCTGGTGTTACCTTCTCCGTGTCTGTGCACACTTGGATGGCATTGGGAATGAGACGCGCCGTCTTTTCCTTTGTCATGGAGCAAATATCCTTCAGACGCACAGTCAGCTACACACACACACACTCATGTCAAACACTCTGGGATGAATTACTGCATTATTAACCAGTTACGTAACGGTAATCCATTTCAGATTGAATGAGAAAGCCTCGTACTAGTGTCTCCCAGCGAAAGATGTTGCTATAGAAACAGATCCAGTTCTCGGAGAGGTAGAGTCTTCCCTGCAGGAGGATGTCCCTCTGCAGAGCACAGGAGTAGTCTAAAAAGAGTCAAAGGTCAAACCTTAACGCTTACTGTCAGGATTATATTAATTTTTTGGTAATTACTTAGGTACAGTAGGTTAAAAGTATTTCCCAGAGTGCGTGTCTATGGTACGTACCCACAATGAGGCGCTCTGTATCCGGGAGCTGTTTGAAGAGCTTCCTGAAGTCTTCATTTCGCTGCTTGTAGGTGGGGCTGAGAACCTGCATGAGACACGAATATGACAAGATGTGAGGACACACTGAACTCATGCACTGATCTCAACCCTGTCCCTGTCAAAAGTTAGGAAAATAAGCTAACTAACATGGCTAAGATAACTTTCTGAGCTTAACAACTCATAACCTTGTGCATCATATTGAATTTGAATCCGTCTAAAAAATATGTTTGTGTTATTTTACAGTAGACAAGAGCGCTGTTGAATCCTCACATCTGATTGGTCAAAAGATGACAGTTAATCCTGGCAGTTTCGACAGGTCTATATTAATAGGCATTCTAATACATCATTGTTGTCATAGTAACAGCTTCTATATTAGACTCTCCACTTAAACAGATAAAAAATGTCTGATATGGATGTGATATTTATAGATGCTATAATGTCCGCAATAATAGGAATAATAGGAAGCTTAGGAATAGTAGGAAGAGCCAAACAAGAAAATGTATCTATAAATGGATAAAAAGCATGACACGTCTTTTATTAATAAATAAGGAATGGTATTTGTTAGCACAACAGGAAGACTTTGAGGCAAGCTTTAATAGGAAAATTACCGACTCCGGTGTTTAAAGAGCAACTCGGCGTCACGTCAGGCCGCATCACACCACCCTGTCGCTGATTAACAGCATGACCACAGGTGCTTTAGACATTCCATTAAACATCATCTTTTCAAGTTGAACAAAGAGCCAGTGTCACTACAGCACACAAAGAACGCAGACAAACGTCCATAAGGGTTATCACAGGAGCTGCCCTTTGGAAATGTCATGATGACTCAGAGCTGAGATAACATCTGTTGGCACATCAACTGGTGGAACATGCGAACAGCAAACCGCTGCGTACTGTAATCTTATCTAAACAACATTTTTTATTTTTGTGAATCCTCTCAAAGGAAAAGAAAATCGAATATCTGCTTTGGATGTCGTTTTGAATTCTTTTATGAATAATTAAACATTTTACCTTCAAGCTAATCAATAGTCAGTAACTCTGAAACAGACTGGAATGATAAGAACGCTGGTGTTTCCCTGTACATTTACACATTATGTTACAGCCGATCAGCAAAATTCTTGTGACACTCAAACATTACAAGCCTTGGGATGAGATTGACACGAGATGAAATGTCACAGGTCCTGTTCTCATGGTGCTTTGGAGCAATACTGTAAAATACTGCACTGTATATACTGTAGCAATACTGTACTGTTTGCAATTCCGGGTTGTTTCAGTTTTTTCTGGTGTTTTTGCAAAACAAGGCAGTGAGAAACTAAGTAGGCTGGTAAAACATGACCGCAAATGTACCTCTTAGACAAAAGTCCTCCTGTATTTGAAAGGCTGAGCTGTACAGACTTTGAGAATGGACTGAAACATTCACAACATTTTTATGTGCCACCTAAATATTTATTGACTCTTTCAACTGTCGTTAGACTGGGATTATAATAAGCTGGTATCTTAGGAGAAATAAAAGTTAAATACTTGCTGGACAGATATTAGATGTTGAGTGTTGCTGTTTTTTTCATAAACTTAAATGTGTATTATTAGTTTAGTGAAATGGATTCTCAAAGATTTTATACTCTGTGGACATACTGCGACCTTCTCCTCTATATGACCAGTGCTTAATGGTGTCCTTTTCACTACAAAACACCAACTAAATCCTGCACACAACCTCCATCTTAACCTCTCACAGTACATTGACCACTCCATCAATTAAAACACCACTGTCCATTCAATCACACAAACCCATTCAATTAAAACCACACAATTCCAAAAATACAGTGACCCTTCTGTAAAAATCCCTCTCTACCTTCTACACCTTGAGTCCAAACGTCAACAATTTGGCAACTCACAGCTGGGATGTCCTCGTCTTCCTCGTCCTCGTCTTCCTCCTCTGACTGAGTTTCCGTGGAGCTCCATGGCAGGCTGTATGCCAAATCTGAGCCCTGCAGCAGCAACCTGCCAAGAGTTTCCTCCAGCTCCAGCAAGACGTCCCAGTCTCTCTGAGAACTTTCCATCATAAAATCCATCACCTTCAAACACCAGCGGCACTCACCAGTCTCTTCACAACAGCAGGTCCAGATATCTTTCAGTATGCAGGTTCAAAATGCTAGCCAGCCTTCTGATTAGTCCAAGTCCTACTCCGAGTGTGGAGTATATAGAGAGGAGAGCTGAGATCTACCTGATCTTACAGTCTGCTCTGGAGGATCCTCATCTGAGAGCAAGTGTACTAGTCTGTGCTGATTAGTGCCACATGATTCCAGTGTTTGTCACACACACTAACATAATCGGTCGCCAATGGCCTTCAGTAACCCCAGCAGACAGATCTGTTATTATGCTTGTTTGTTTTTCTTCTCGCTGGGTGAGCGTGTGAGTGGCCTGAAGCACCAACTCTCATTCATCTCCTCCTTGACTTGGCAGAAACCATTTATAGTTCGTCTTTCAAGTCTGGTCTCTTTTCACTTTGTCTCCTGTCTCGAGTTACAGAGTAATCTTCTGCAAATTCAGGTTGGGGGACTGCTCAGCTTTCGCATGGCCTTGAAAAGCACCGATACTAATACTGCTGGTTCTCCAAGAAGGAAACACGTTCTACCGCATTCAGCAGCTGCGAATCCCTTAAAAGGTCCTCAGAAATGTTCTGATCTCGATTTCTACACCTGCTTCTTCACACCAGATTCAAATTCTATGTCCACACTCAACTTCAACTTCAGGTTGAAAACTGAAGATAACCGATCATGAGTCATGTGACCTCTGGTATTCCCAGCATAGATGAGTCCCAGTATGCAAAGCAAAACCCGACAGTTGAAATTCAAATCTTTTCGTCTCTTTCGGCTCTCTTTGCAAGCAGTCGTAGTTCTCAGGATTAGCACAATGAATGAGAAGTCTTCTCTGGAGTTGATAAAATTCCTGTGATTGTTATTCCACTGAGCTGCTCGAGTGTCTCTCGAGATAAAACGCAGATCGTACCACACTAAACTCGTATGAAGCGAATATTAAGGGTTCATCAGCAAGTCTGGGTTTATCTTTAAAGTGATGCTCTGTGTGGGAGTGTCCGCAGTTTGAGTTTGTGACAAATGTGTAAAGTTGGTTACTCATTAACTGTAAGGACAAACAAAAAGAGCTCTCCGTGGCTGGTACCAGGAGCAGCCAGCGTGACACTCCAATAAAGTCATCTGTCTGACTCACATACGTGTGCTCCACATCTATCTATCTATCTATCTATCTATCTATCTATCTATCTATCTATCTATCTATCTATCGTACATACACACCAATGCACATCTTTGTCTTCTTTACCTTCTAATTTCTACTCCAGCAAAATAATTACGTACATCCATCTTTATTCATATCTGGACTGACAACTGGATAAAATAAGAACACATGGTGTATTTTCTAGGTTTCAAGCAAAATCATACTTTTCAGTAAAAGGCAAGGTCTATTGATTTGTTGTATTTTCTGGCCTATAAATGTATGATTTTGCATTATTGTTCATACGATCTCCTGTGTACTTTATGTACATCTGGAGGATTAAAAGCCTCAGAACCGAAACATCCCTGCATGTCAAAATGTTTAGGTGATTTCTTGAACATTGCTGTTATGAAGACTGATAAGCTCTGCTGATTTTTCTGCCATCATTGTGACTGTTGTCATGAACTGCGTCTTAAATCGGAAAATAGAGTGTAGATTCAGAATCTAGTAAATCCCGAAGACACAAAATAGGATTTCGGTAGACATAAAGCCGTTTGTGCAGGTAAAATACTAAACATAATAAGAAAACTAGCTAGCGTTAGTAATCACTAGGTGTCTAGAACAGCAGGTGAGTTTTTTAGTCAGTTGTGGACACCCCACTGGTATGGCAGGACGTCCACAAGCTACACTCCAAATCACAGGATACACACGGCAGCCATCTTGCCTACACATCAGCAGAGTTAAAAGGAAGTATAATCCATCCTCAAGACCGCTGTGAGGTGCAATGGTCCTAAGCCACGCCTACTGTTAACTAGCTTGTGCTTCTATGTGAATTTTTTCTTAATGCAGCTTTTAGAAAAGATGAACATCAGAGCAGCTGGTGGTTTCATGGATGTAGGCTCAGAACTCATTTGTGGACGGTTGAGCTGTAATCACAGAAACACTCAGTGCCATGGGAGATCATCATCGCCCATAATCTCACACACACACACACACACACACACACACACACACACACAATGTAACACTTTACATTAAAGTTCACTTATCTAACATCATTTACTGTGTAATGTCAAGAAATGTTAAACCTAGCATTAACAACGCTAACAGTGATGTAACACTGTATCCATGCTACATTCTGCTAACTCATAAATTCTCACCACTGACTCGGAAGAACCTCAACTCTGACTTAAGAAATTTGGGATTTACCTTTAAATCGATTACACTGTATATACAAATGTTCAAATGTTTTAGATTAGTCAACATACAGACGAAGAACTTCTATAAAATCGAGGCATCGAGGTCGAAAATGGCTTCATTCCAAATTACAAGGCAGGAATTTCAACTTCCGAGGAGATCAGAACGCAGCACAGCAATTACTGTTTCTTTAAATGTTCACAAACTACACTTAGACCTGCTAATGATCAAAACATGAATGATTTAATTACAGCGTGTTCCATAATGCTAATCATTTACTGTCATTTAATCATCAGGACATTGTTTGGAATGTGTTTTTAAGCCTCAGTGCTGAATTTTTCCACCACAATGTCTTGCATTGTTTCAATGCTGTGTTTGACTTATTTAAAAAGAAAACATAGTATTACTGATGTGTATCCATGGCAACGGAGTCATGGTCTGTTCATGTTAATGTGTGTTCGTTAAAGTGTTAAATAATTAGAAAGTTAAAGTAACCTGAAAGCTAAAAGTTAGCATGATTACAGAACACACAACCGGACCATGTGAAAATGCATGAAGATCTGCAGTACAGTACAGTACAGCTGCTCCACCTAGTGGCATGTGGCACACACACACACACACACACACACACACACAGACAATATACAGGTGCATCTCAATAAATTAGAATACTTCATAAGACCAATAAAAAACATTTTTAGTGAATTGTTGGTCTTCTGGAAAGTATGTTCATTTACTGTACATGTACTCAATACTTGGTAGGGGCTCCTTTTGCTTTAATTACTGCCTCAATTGGGCGTGGCATGGAGGTGATCAGTTTGTGGCACTGCTGAGGTGGTATGGAAGCCCAGGTTTCTTTGACAGTGGCCTTCAGCTCATCTGCATTTTTTGGTCTCTTGTTTCTTATTTTCCTCTTGACAATACCCCATAGATTCTCTATGTGGTTCAGGTCTGGTGAGTTTGCTGGCCAGTCAAGCACACCAACGCCATGGTCATTTAACCAACTTTTGGTGCTTTTGGCAGTGTGGGCAGGTGCCAAATCCTGCTGGAAAATGAAATCAGCATCTTCAAAAAGCTGGTCAGCAGAAGGAAGCATGAAGTGCTCCAAAATTTCTTGGTAAATGGGTGCAGTGACTTTGCTTTTCAAAAAACACAATGGACCAACACTAGCAGATGACATTGCACCCCAAATCATCACAGACTGTGGAAACTTAACACTGGACTTCAAGCAACTTGGGCTATGAGCTTCTCCACCCTTCCTCCAGACTCTAGGACCTTGGTTTCCAAATGAAATACAAAACCCATCTGAAAAGGACTTTGGACCACTGGGCAACAGTCCAGTTCTTCTTCTACTTAGGCTCAGGAAACCTTTGCAGGTGTTTTGAGTTGATTAGCTGATTGGCATGTCACCATATTCTAATTTGTTGAGAGAGTGAATTGGTGGGTTTTTGTTAAATGTGAGCCAAAATCATCACAATTAAAAGAACCAAAGACTTAAACTACTTCAGTCTGTGAGCACTGAATTTATTTAATACACGAGTTTCACAATTTCAGTTGAATTACTGAAATAAATGCACTTTTCCACAACATTCTAATTTATTGAGATGCACCTGTAATCACACACATGCAAATACACACATACTCATACACACATATACACACACATTCATATACACACACACACACATTCATACACACATATACACACACACACATACACACACACAGACAGTACACACACACACACATACACACACGCAAATACACGCACACACACATACACACATACATACACACACACACACATATACACACACACACACATATACACACACAAACACACACACACTCTGAGTCCATTTCTAAGGTTACTTGTTAAATTGTGAGAATTCCACAACATTGCTGTAAACGTATGAGTAACAAACATCATTTGTTTGTGTATGTGTGCAAAAAATTATGCTATCACTGTGTCAATGTTAAGAGAAAACTCAAGACACACACACACACACACACACACACACACACACTAAAAACAAAAAAATGTTACTTACATTGTACCAGCTCTGACTTTTCTGTGAAAGAGACAGAGAGAAAAACAAGTGTGAGTGATGCAGCTTCTACAAAAAGCACACACACACACACACAGTTCAACACTGTAAAGTCACACAACAGTTTCTATTTTTTCCCTTTGAGTCCTCATTTACAAACATCTCTCTCTCTCTCTCTCTCTCTCTCTCTCTCTCTCTCTCTCTCTCTCTCTCTCTCCTCTCTCTCTCCTCTCACTCCCAAACACAGTAGTGATGTCACTAGAGGGTGCCATAACTCAGTAGTGATGAGTGATGTCACTAGAGGGTGCCATAACTCAGTAGTGATGAGTGATGTCACTAGAGGGTGCCATAACTCAGTAGTGATGAGTGATGTCACTAGAGGGTGCCATAACTCAGTAGTGATGAGTGATGTCACTAGAGGGTGCCATAACTCAGTAGTGATGAGTGATGTCACTAGAGGGTGCCATAACATCAGCGCTATACTGCTGTAGCAGTGTGTTAATTTCTGCTGACAAACCAGCAGCGTCCATCAGCCCATTAAGAATGGAACTAAAACACACAAGTGGACATACTGTGTCTTAATGAAGCAATAAAACACTTTGGGCATGCAGTTTTAGGAAATTAATCAAAGACAGGTTGTTGTGATGCGGCTCTACGCAAAGCAGAGCTTCTGTCATCATCCTGAAGATGAATATTTTCCTGTAACTGCATGCTCCGCCGAGCTTCATTATATATATGTTTTTCCCAGAAAGATCTGTCATTCTTTGTGATGAGTTTCTAGTTAGGTATATAATGTGCGTCCATGAAACGTTACTTCCTGTTACTATGTACATTTTATCAGCTATAAACAGCTGTTCCTTCTCAAAACAAAGTGATAAAACTGGAAAGCATAAAGTTCTCCTGTGTGTAACGCTGGATACATGAGACATCTTCCATAAATCGTAACAAAAGGTGGAAATATATTAGAAGAAGGAAGAGATGAAAATGAGGTAACATGACAAGATGAGGAGGATAAAGGGATGAGAAGAATAAGGATGATGCAGAGATAAGGGGATCAGGCTATGAGGAGATGAGGAAATGAGGAGAATGTGGAGATGAGGAGATGAGGAAATGAGGAGAATGTGGAGATGAGGAGAATGTGGAGATGAGGAGATGACGAGGAGAATGTGGAGATGAGGAGATGAGGAAATGAGGAGAATGTAGAGATGAGGAGAATGTGGAGATGAGGAGATGAAATGAGGAGATGAGGAGAATGTGGAGATGAGGAGATGACATAAGGAGATGAGGAGAATGTGGAGATGAGGAGAATGTGGAGATGAGGAGATGACGAGGAGAATGTGGAGATGAGGAGAATGTGGAGATGAGGAGATGACATGAGGAGATGAGGAGAATGTGGAGATGAGGAGATGACGAGGAGAATGTGGAGATGAGGAGAATGTGGAGATGAGGAGATGACATGAGGAGAATGTGGAGATGAGGAGAATGTGGAGATGAGGAGATGACATGAGGAGATGAGGAGAATGTGGAGATGAGGAGATGATGAGGAGAATGTGGAGATGAGGAGAATGTGGAGATGAGGAGATGACATGAGGAGATGAGGAGAATGTGGAGATGAGGATATGACGAGGAGAATGTGGAGATGAGGAGAATGTGGAGATGAGGAGATGACATGAGGAGATGAGGAGAATTTGGAGATGAGGAGATGACAAGGAGATGTGAAGATGATGAGAATGTGGAGATGAGGAGATGGCATGAGGAGATGAGGAGAATGTGGAGATGAGGAGATGGCATGAGGAGATGAGGAGAATGTGGAGATGAGGGATGTGGAGATGAGGAGATGACATGGGGAGATGAGGAGAATGTGGAGATGAGGAGATGACATGAGGAGATGAGGAGAATGTAGAGAATGTGGAGATGACATGAGGAGATGAGGAGAATGTAGAGATGAGGAGAATGTGGAGATGAGGAGTGACATGAGAAGATGAGGAGAATGTGGAGAATGTGGAGATGAATGAGGAGATGAGAAGATGTGGAGAATGTGGAGATGAAGAGATGAGAAGATGGAGTGAGATTGAGAGATGTGAGGAAATGAAGATGATGAAGAAATGAGAAGATGAGGAGATGAGGAGAATGAGATGATGAAGAGAAGAAAGAGAATGAGATGATGAAGAGAAGAAAGAAAATGAGACGATGAGGAGAATGTGGAGATGAGGAGATGAAGAGAATGAGGAGATGAGAAGAATGAGAGATGAGAAGATGAGGAGATAAGTGAGGAAATGAAGATAATGAAGAAATGAGAAGATGAGGAGAATGAGGAGATGAGGAGAATGAGATGATGAAGAGAAGAAAGAGAATGAGACGATGAGGAGAATGAGGAGATGAAGAGAATGAAAAAATGAGAAGATGAGGAGTATGAGATGAAGAGAATGAGATGAGGAGGAGAATGAGATGATGAAGAGAATAAAGAGAAAGAAACAATGAGAAGAACGAGAAGATGAGAATAAAGAGAATGAGGACATTGAGGAGGTTTTGATGTGATAATGCTATTATTATTATTATTATTATTATTATTATTATTATTATTATTATACATCAGTAATGTGCATTGTAACTGACAGTATCCTAATAAACACAATGCATATGTACTTTACTTTTTAACATTTGAGATCATTAATAAGGTTAAGGTCATCCTTAAACACTACTTCACTGAAATGATGCTTAGGGACAGGTTTGGATGTAGGATAGCATTATTTATCTGCTTTAATAATAAAAATATATTTAATAATGCTTTAATAATGAAAAAGGGATAGCAAAAGAAATGTTTGTATCAGTGTGTATACATCAATACATACAGTAGTATATCATACTTTTTTAACTTAGCTGGTGTCCTAGATTCTTTCACACACACACACACACACACACACACACACACACACACGCAACTTTCAGAGTAATCTGGAGTAAAGCTGAACAAGGGATGAACAGGCTGAGAGAGAAAGAGAGAGAGGGAAAGAGAGAGAGAAGGAAAGAGAGAGAGGGAAAGAGAGAAGGAAAGAGAGAGAGAAGGAAAGAGAGAGAGGGAAAGAGAGAGAGGGGGAAAGAGAGAGAGAGGGAAAGAGAGAGAGGGGGAAAGAGAGAGAGAGGGAAAGAGAGGGAAAGAGAGAGAGGGGGAAAGAGAGAGAGGGGGAAAGAGAGAGAGAAGGAAAGAGAGAGAGAGGGAAAGAGGGAGAAAGGGAAAGAGAGAGAAGGAAAGAGAGAGAGAAGGAAAGAGAGAGAGAAGGAAAGAGAGAGGGGGAAAGAGAGAGAGAAGGAAAGCGACAGAGAGGGAAAGAGAAGGAAAGAGAGAGAGAAGGAAAGAGAGAGAGAAGGAAAGAGAGAAAGAGGGAGAGAGGGAGAGGGGGAAAGAGAGAGAGAAGGAAAGAGAGAGAGGGGGAACATTTCCATCCACATGGTGCCACCGTAGTGTGTATTAAACGATTATCCTTCTGACTTCGCCAATCAAAATCAGTCTGACTCGAGCACCAAAGCGCTGCTTGTCTAGAACCAATAACCAGCGATATCAAGAGCATTGTATATCAAGAGCTGTGTCATGCTGTTACCACGGCAACACCCTCAATTTTCGTTACAGATGCTAAAATTTGTGTAGTGATTCAAAACCAGAAGTATTAACAAAACTCACACAGCTGCAATCACGCTGTCATACGACCTAGCTTTTTAATAATAACGTTTCTGACGGTAAAAAAAGCCGGAAATGCAACTTTAAGGAATGAAGTGAACTCCTGAGGATTAAAGTACTGGATCCCAGTCTAATAGGTTTGGTTTGGATCCTAAAGTGATGGAAGCGTGGGCTGGTTTCCTCTGACAGGAGCTCTGGCACCGTGTCAGTGGAAACGAGGTGAGAAACAGAGGGAGGGAGAGGAGGGAGGGAGAGAGAGAGAGAGAGAGAGAGAGAGAGAGAGAGAGAGAGAGAGAGAGAGAGAGAGAGAGAGAGAGAGAGAGAGAGGATAAGGTCGGAAGCAAACCTGCTGATCGATGCAGAGACGGAGGCAATGTGAGTGTGCATATGTTTATGTGAGACACACAGAGACACACTGAGGGAGCGAGAGGGACTGGGAAGGAAATTAGACTGGTGTTCAGGAAGGGTTCTGTAGAGCTGAACAGTGATTTTCTCTACATTCCTTAACTAAAAACATTAATCACTACTTCTAAGCAAAAAAGGAAGGACACAAGACTGCGTACTTAAAAGCTGTGTCCCAAATCGCATGCTAATGCACCATTCTTCACCATTTTGTAATATAAACAGAGAGAGTAGTTAATTCACCCTGAAAATTCCAACAAGAAGTACTTTCATGCACTTGGTAAAATGAAAAGTGGTGAATGTCGGACACTTCATGCACGCAACACTCGCAGCTTCTCTTACAAAGAAGAAGGGGGCGGGGCTACCAGCTGACACCGGATTAGAAAAAAAATTCAAAATGGCCGACGACTCTCTGATAGTCAAGTCGTCTTAGAAATGTCTTTTAAATGAGTTCACGCTGTGTGATTTATTTACTAACATTTTAAAAATTCTCAATGTTTATAGTCTAAAGTTAGCAGTGTTGCGTTACATGTACAATTGACTGGGAAACAGCATATTTTTGGGGTTAGTAAAAAAAAAAATAAATAAATAAAATTAGTGTTTCATTTGAGACGATACTACACTTCTAAACTTTAAAAATGATTACAGATATTTTTAGGCCTTTCAAAATGTATTGAATGTTGGACACGCAACACTCGCAATATAGAGAAAGGGGGCGGGGCTACCTGGAGCTGATGTTGGATTAAAGAAAATTCAAAATGGCCGACTACACTCTGATGGTCAAGTTGTTTTTAGAAATGTCTTTTAAATGAGCTCACGCTGTGTGATTTATTTATTAACATTTAAAAAATTCTCAGTATTTATACTCCTAAGTTAGGGGCATTGGTGGCTCAGTGGTAGGTTTCTTGCCTATCATGCGGAAGACCTGGGTTCAATTCCCAGCCAATGCCTCAACCCCAGCCACTGGATGCAGTGCTGGTCCCAAGCCTGGAAAAAATGGGAGGGTTGCATAAGGAAGGGCATCCGGTGTAAAACGTTTGCCAAGTTGTTGTGCGGACCAGTTGGTCCGCTGTGGCGACCCTGAACAGGGAGCAGCTGAAAGCAACTCTCTCTCTCTATACTCCTAAGTTAGCAGCTTTGTGTTACATGTGTTCGATGTTTGCCATCAAATGGGTTAGTTAAAAAAAAAAGAGTCAGTGTTACATTTGAGACGATTCTAAACTTCATACACTAGATGGAGGAGTAAGTCTAAGTGCATAGTGTGTAGCACGTCATTTGGGACGCAACTGTTGTCCTTTTTGTGTCTTGTGAATGATGTGGCAGTTGTATTGCTTCCTAATTACAGTATACATTATAGTTCCGAGTACAATACTGACCAAACATGAATACGTTATTCAGGATGTACAGATAATCTTTTCTAAACAGATACAAATATAGATACGAGTGGGAGGCAGGTTCCTATTTTTTTTCTGGTTTTTTTTTTTAAAGCTTGCCAGAAAGATTCACAAGGCATCTGGTTGAGAGTAGAGGTGTGTATCAAGACTGGGATCATACAGGAGGAGGGGATATGAGGTGCAGTAAGATACAAACCTCACCGAAAAAATAACGTCCGTGTTTGTTAACATGAATGTGTGGCCTTGTGTAATGTATTTCGTTCATCTTTAATAAAAATGCCTGGTCAGGGGCGTGGTAGTTAAAATCTGTCAACTATGTGACTGACAGAATCCACTACAAAGTATACATCTATAACTCGAGTGATGTAGCTGAGGTTGAGGAAGTGTCAGAGACAGTGCTCTCATTCCTAGATCTGGTGTTTTACAGTGTTTCTGTGAGCGTAGTCAGATAATAAAACAATAAAAAATAATTACAGATACTGTTTAGGCCATTTAGACTTCATGTTTTAATCCAAATGAACATAAAAAGACTATGTGAAGAGTTAAATAAATACAAATACCAGTGTTACCGTGCTCAAACCCTAGTGTTTGAGTAATTTAGTGCTTCATGTTATAATTTTCTACGTCTTCACATTCCAGCCTGGCTAATTTTCTTGGCATTGTGCCATGTTTCACAAACCTGCGGCATGAATAAACTCGAATTTCCTTACTGTTTAGCTCTACTATAAAAGATAGTGAAGTGTCAGCGTATGGAAATGATTCGAAATGACTGAAAAAGCGATGCTTACTTTGATTAGGTTTAGTCTGTCATACTGTGAAGGTGAAGTGAAGACAGGATGAAGCAAACAGGCAACAGAAAAGAGAAAGAGTGGCTGTTAAAAGCAGTGACAGGCGTTTGATTTACGAACACATACAGCATGGAACATAATGTACGCATAAAGAAAGGAGCTTAAAGAGAGAGACAGAGCAAACAGACAGATAGAAATGATTAAGAATGAAAGAGAGGTACGAAGGCAGTGTGTGAGCGAGCAGTGTGTTGCTGAACTGGAAGGCTGGAGCTGGAGGTGGGTGGAAACTCTGTGTGGACGTGATGTTGGAAATCTGCTGAAGAGAACCGCACTGCGCTTCAGAAGCATCTGTGTTGTACTGAACGCTGAGAAAACGCTACACTAAGGAAAAGCCCACCCACGACTCGACAACCTTCATTTATACCACAGCGCTGCTGAAGTCTCCATTAATTCGGTCAGAAAGGGTTGATTAACTTTCTATAACAGCAGCTCTGCTGGTTGCAATTCAATTCGGATGTTTATATTAATGCACTGGCTCTAAATATGCAATTGTTTCTATAGCAACAACATACACAGGGATTCACATTATACGGCCGATGCTTAACACGAAAGGAATAGAAAGTGTGTTGCTGTTTAACAAGGAATCATTGATTTTTATTAATTATATTTACTTCAGGAAAGATTATACTGTGCTTTGTGAGCTCAAAAACATTTTTTGTTAACAAGACGTTCTAATAAACTAAGTGTATATATATATATATATATATAGTAAAGTTCTTAAATAAATTGACATTTTAATCTTAAGGGGGAATTTATCATGAACACAATGACAGGAATGCAGTAGACATCCACACACACACACACACACACACACACACACACACACACAGAATACACATTCACATAGACATACAGTATATATGTGTGTGTGTGTGTGTGTGTGTGTGTGTGTGTGTGTGTGTGTGTGTGTGTGTGTGTGCTGTAATGCAACAAATTCAACCAGCAGCCATTTGTATGCATCCACACAAGCGTGTAATGAAGCACACATAAACAAACAATGGAAAAGAGAAATGCTTACTTTGGACAGTCGCTTGTGAGACTAGCATGCAGCGAGGAGGAGAAGAAAGAAATCAGAAAAAATGCAACAGAAAAACAGAATGACAACAAGACAAAGTGCAAGAGAAAGCAAAGAGTCACTGTTATATCACAGAGATTTGACCGTCAAAGCCTGACACTGAATAAGGAGGCAAAAGGAAAAAAAAAGAAAAAAAGAACTAAAGCTTAAAAGAAAGTTACGCAAGGAAGATGACAGGATTAGTTTATGACACTTAACATCCATGCTTCCACCCAGGTGTCCCTCTATCCAGTTCTCCATCCATCCATCCATCCATCCATCTATCCAGACATTCATCTGTCCAGTTATCTAATCCTTAATTTTATATCTATTCACATGCTCATCAGTTCAGCCATTCTTTTATCCATCTATCTTTCCCTTCCCCCACCCAGCTCACCATCCGTCTAATAGTTAATCCATCCATCCATCCATCTGGTTAACCATCCTTCCTTCCATTCCTGCTCTTCTCTGTCTGTTTATTTATCCATCCACCCACCTGTTAATCCAGTTAGATTATTCTTCAACCCATCCATCCATCAATTTATCCATCCATCCACCCATTTAGCCAGCTGTCCATACAGCCAATTATCTCTCCTTCCATACAATTATCCAGACTTCCATTCCATTCCATCCATCCATCCATCCATCCATCCATCCATCCATCCAGCTAACTTTCCATACAACCAATTATCTCTCTTTCTATACATTTATGCAGCCATTCATCCAACCACCCACCCAACCAACCAACCAAACAACCATCCATCCATCCATCCATCCATCCATCCATCCATCCATCCATCCATCCATTAATCTTTCCCATCCATTCATTTAGCCAACTTTCCATAGAACCAATTATCTCTCTTTCTATACATTTATGCAGCCATCCACCCACCCACCCAACCAACCAACCAACCAACCAACCAACCAACCAACCATCCATCCATCTATCCATCCATCCATGCAATCAGCCCCCAATCCTTTTGTCCATCTCTCTATTTACACTTTCAATTTCTTTCACTTTATTGTCATATTCTTAAGCTCATTTGACATTATGCTAACATTAAAACCAGTCTTATTTTCTTCTGGATGTCCAGAGTGTAACTGGGTCAGTGGGTGAGATTTTATATGACTCTGATTAGAAGAGGCCACTGGAGCTGATTGCTTCACCTGCTAGTCCCATGCAATCAGTAGCCAAAATGGTCCTGCACTCTGCTTGCATATTATCGGGTTCAAACGGTCAAATATGCAAAGCTGAAGTAGTACAGAATGTCATTTCAGTTTAGCTGGACACAGATGACCAGGGTGGAAACCAGCATTCTGATAATTATGCATGTAATGCAGTTGTACTGTTTGAACAACCCATAGAAATATATAGAGATCATGAAAAACAACACACAATTATAGATTTAACTATAATATACAGATTTATCTATAAGAAACAGTTTAACCTGAAGGTGTTGATTCATTTTCTTTAACAGCAGCTAACAGATCAGTAGATCCAGCTAAATCTTGTTATGTTGTATGTTATGTTGTTATAATAGCAGTTTAAACAACTTTACCAAATAAATACAACTGCATGTGAAACGTTGAATTTATCTGTAAGGTGTTTCCAGGGTCAGGGCTTTGTAATATTCACAGGTAAACAACTTTGGAACATGGATGAAGGTTTTCGTACACTTTCAGAACAGAAGTGTTTACACTTCACGCTGGAGATAAAGGCAGAAAGTGGATTATGGGTAATAAGGGTAATAAGGGCAGGGCTAATAGGTTAAGACACACAGAAGGGTCAGGTGTCCGGGGTGTGTAGACATTGTACACAATAATAAATGAATGGATGTATGAAAAGAAAAACAAAAAGTGGACAAATAAAAAAATTGATTAGATATTTATATAGATGGCGCTTCTACACTCCTCTGGAAGAGAGGATCTATGTGATCTGGCTGCACAAGCAAACCTCCTCACCTTGGAGTTTTTAGAGCTGCTGCGTGTGGACTGAGCCGAGTATGTGCGAGTGACCAGCTGCTCTGGGGTAGAGGGCGACTTGGAGGTGTCGGAATGTTCAGAGCCCTTCTCCACCATGTTCTCTCCCTCCAGACTCGGCACCGTGGGCGAGCGACAGCGCTTCCGCAACACCGGAGAGCAAGCAGGACTGCTCCGGGTCGAGTTACTGGCAGTGCTGCAGGCGGAGAGATGGAGGGAGATGGTGGAGAGAGAGAGAGAGAGAGAGAGAGAGAGAGAGAGAGAGAGAGAGAGAGAGGAAATCATCAGAACACAGCACACATCCTACACAAGCTTCACAATTGATCTGTATTTTGTAACACTACAGTATATTAAGCTCTAATGACATAAAGAGACAATTTCCTTTTACTCTGTAAGTCGTTCAGGATAAGGGCGTCTGCCAAATGCTATAAATGTATTGTGCAGTTTATTGTTTAAATGATAAAGTCATGTCTGGTGTCTGAATTTAATGAAGCTAAAGAAGTAAGGGAAGTTTCCAAAGCTCACGGTTTAGCTTTGTTGAAAAAAGGTTGATTTATATCACAGAGAAGAGAAGTTGATTTATATCACAGTGCTGTTGATTACCACAGCAGCCCTGATATGTATGTAATCTATACCAGATTAACAACAAAACAAAACAAAAAAAAAAGAATAATTGTTGATATTAACAAGTTTCACAAACATTATCTACATACATGCACTGCATCACACCAGATACTAAATGTATATATGTAACATACACCGATCAGGCATAACATTATGAGCAGTGAGAGGTGAAGTGAATAACACTGATAATCTCCTCATCATGGCACCTGTTAGTGGGTGGGATATATTAGGCAGCAAGTGAACATTTTGTCCTCAAAGTTGATGTGTTAGAAGCAGGAAAAATGGGCAAGTGTAAGGATTTGAGCGAGTTTGATGAAGGGCCAAATTGTGATGGCTAGACCACTGGATCAGAACATCTCCAAAACTGCAGCTCTTGTGGGGTGTTCCCGGTCTGCAGTGGTCAGTATCTATCAAAAGTGGTCCAAGGAAGGAACAGTGGTGAACCGGCGACAGGGTCATGGGCGGTCAAGGCTCACTGATGCACGTGAGGAGCGAAGGCTGGCCCGTGTGATCCGATCCAACAGACGAGCTACTGTTGCTCAAATTGCTGAAGAAGTTAATGCTGGATCTGATAGAAAGGTGTCAGACGTGGTCACAGTGCATGACGGGTCAGGGCTGTTCTGGCAGCAAAAGGGGGACCAACACAATATTAAGCAGGTGGTCATAATGTTATGCCTGGTCGGTGTATGTTCAAAAAAGTTAGCGGCAAATTTTTTAACAGATCCGTCAACCTGACGTATGAAAATGGGTGTTTTTGTTCTTATTATAATGTAGAATGATACATTCAATAACTTTATCTCAAGTTTATCCTAAGGGTGTGCAAACTTTTGCACTCTACAGCATTAAAACAATGTTAAGAGAGTTCCATTCTGGGTTCCTCATTCACACTACATATGTGTACACACACACACACACACACACACACACACACACACACACACATGCCTGCTTTGTAACCCTGTTGCTCATTCTAACCCTCCCAAACACAACAGATGGTAAACACCTTCTTCAGTTTCATTCAGAGCTGAATCAGCCACTCAATACACCTTATGTAACTGCTTACATCACAAACAGTGAATCACATGCCTGCTAAACCTCTCTAGTATTTCACCAGCTCACAGACAGGCACACACTGACAGTTTTGTTCATACACTATATTGCCGAAAGTTTTGAGACGTCTGTCTTTACATGCATATTTATGTAATATGGAGTTGTCCCACCATTTACAGCTATAACAGCTTCAACTCTTCTGGGAAGGCTTTCCACAAGGTTTAGGAGTGTGTTTATGGGAATTTTTTGGATTTTTGAATTTTTGTTCCTCTAGAAGCACATTTGTGAGGTCAGGCACTGATGTTAGACGAGAAGGCCTGGCTCGCAGTCTCCGCTCTAATTCATCCTAAAGGTGTTCTATCGGGTTGAGGTCAGGACTCTGTGCAGGCCAGTCAAGTTCCTCCACACCAAACTCACTCATCCATGTCTTTATGGACCTTGCTTTGTGCACTGGTGTGCAGTCATGTTGGAACAGGAAGGGAACATCCCCAAACTGTTCCCACAAAGTTGGGAGCATGAAATTGTCCAAAATGTCTTGGTATGCTGAAGCATTAAAAGTTCTTTTCACTGGAACTAAGGGGCCGAGCACAACCCCTGAAAAACAATTCAATGATTTGGAGGGGTGTCCCAAAACTTTTGGCAATATAGTGTGTGTGTGTCCCTCTCTTTCTCTTTCTCTTTCTCTTTTGCTCTCGTTCTCTTTCCTCTCTCTCTCTCTCTCTCTCTCTCTCTCTCTCTCTCTCTCTCTCTCTCTCTCTCTCTCTACCTTTCTCTCTCTTTCCCTCTCTCTCTTTCTCTATCAGCTTGTTCATCCCTTGTTCAGCTTTACTCCAAATTACTCTGCAAGATGTGTGTGTGTGTGAAGAGTTGTGAACTCTCTGTTTTGTAAGCATGTGTAATAGTGAGAGACAGAACAGAGTGCATTGATATTCTTGCTACATGAGGTCTGTCTGGAGCAGGGATAGATCTCTCTCTCTCTCTCTCTCTCTCTCTCTCTCTCACACACACACACACACACACACGCACACACACACATTTGTCCCTATAGCATCTGCCACCCATGGACTGTAGGACAACTCATATTGAAGAAGGTGATAAATATTAACTACAAAAAGCATAACACCGAGGCCACCTACTTACACAACTGCTACTGTCAATTTCCTACAGCTGTACAGAAATACGTCTAATCTGAAAGAGGCTTAGTCCTGCAGAGTGTGAAGGAGAGCTACACAATAAAGATTACACAGTAAAGCCACAAAATGTACAACACACACACACACACACACACACACACACACACACACACACACACACACAAATAGTAGTATGCTGTAGTTGAAAAGTGAGGGTGTTTCTATGGTAACAGACAGCAGAATTGGTGGGTTTAGTAGAGTTTCAGCTGAAGAGTGCAAGACAGGGATGAGCACAGAGCACACACACACACACACACACACACACACACACACACACACACACACACAAAGAAATGATAGCAAGTGTGGGTCGGTGGGTCGCACAGAGAGCAAATGAGGGGCTCTTAAAGCTGTGGTAAAGCATCAGAGCAACAACTGAGGAGCATACAGATCTTCTCAATACATTACTCAATTCGTCACTCTATACATCATTCATGTCTAACTATCATCCATCTATCCATCTATCTATCCATCCATCCATCCAACAATGGAAGCCTAGATGGATAGATTGTTTGAAAAATAGACAGCTAAATGAATGAACCATGGTAACTGTTTACTTGTCCATCATCTAACCATCCCTCCATCCATCCATCCCTTCATCCATCCATCCATCCATCCATCCATCCATCCATCCATCCAAATATTTCTCTATCTATTAGTCTATCCTTCCTTTCACCCAACAGTATATTCATCAGAAAACCTATCGATCTATTTAATATAATCCATTTCCCTGGTCATCCTGGCATTTATCTATCCAGCCATTCATCCATCTATCTTTCCATTGTTCTATCTACCATCACTCAATCCAACAGTGTTAATTTTGTTAACGAAGACGATGATGAAAAATATTCATTAACAACCATCTGATGATAAAAACTATGACGAAATTTAAGACGTTTCTTTGTTAACGAGACGAGACTGGACTAAAATGCTTTTTTTTAGGAGTATCGGACATTGATAATAAATGATCTCTTTGTAACGGCTAACGGTCTTTCAAAATGTGCGTCCCTGTCACTGGACTGGATAAGGGGCGTGTCCATCTCAGACAGTTAGCGGGTAGGATAAATAAACTCCGACTGGCCTGGCGAGCTGCAGTGACTTCAGCACCTGAAGTTTTAGAAAGAAAACAAAGAACTGATATATGGAAGCATTTCTGTTATAATTCCTCTGAAAAAAAAAAACAACGAAAAAAAAACATTGTGCACTGTGACAGAAAATGGAGAGAAGCCCTGTGGCTATAAAATAGGCGGAAAGAATACCACGAATGTTAAGAGGCATCTGAAGGAGCGTCACCCTGCTATTTATGCAGCTTCTGTCACGGAAAGTCAACTATTTAGTCTTATTTAAGTATTTTTTCTGAACGTTAGGTCAGTGTTACTGGACGTGTCCACAGGGAAATTCACTAGCAAGGTTTTAGCTTTCTGTTAATTAACGTCAGTTAGCTAGCCTTACTGCATAGATCTGAGCCAGACTTTCGTAAATGTACAATGCTTCATTATATATTGTACAACAGTTTGGCTTTTCCG
Source organism: Hemibagrus guttatus (assembly GCA_033459395.1). Lineage (NCBI taxonomy): Eukaryota > Metazoa > Chordata > Actinopteri > Siluriformes > Bagridae > Hemibagrus > Hemibagrus guttatus. The sequence continues at coordinate 5,802,849 of JAUCMX010000004.1, forward strand.
CAGCGTTCACTTCTGTTTCTAATGAAATCTGTATCACGTGCTGTAGCAAGATTATTTAAGCCATAGCCTATTTGTTGTACTAACTTAATAGCATGCTGATAGCTGTTTCTAAAATGACAGATGCATGTGGAAGTTGTTTAAGTTATTGGTCATGTACGTATGATTAAGGCTGGAATACACTACATGATTTTTGTCCCGATTTTTCCCTATTGACATTCTGGAGAAGTTGACGCTCCCATATCTGAGGTGACAGATTTCATCAAAAATGTTATTTTGCCTCCAATTGTACACCCTTAATGCTTATTATACAGTACATACTGTTGGCAGACAAAGGTATGTTAGTAATATATGTTTAGCTGCTTTTGAACATCTGTCTGTTTATTGCACATTTATTTGAAGTTTCAGAAAATAAGTGCAGTTTTTCCATAACAGCTAAAGAAAACATTTCTGGTTTTTACTTGATACTTGAACTCTAGACCACTTTTACCTATCCTTAATGTATGATCCTACCTTATAAATTAGCAAGAGCAGCACAGCAGGCTGATCTCCAGCTAAGTAAAAGGGATATGTAGAGCTGCACAAGTGTTAGGAGTGCAGTGTCAATATAGCTTGTCATCTTGATTCAAAGCTCTCATAAGCTTAATTGGTCTAAAGAGAGAAATATTATGACTATTTTTGTCTAAATACTACATAGAAAATTAACAAAATTAAAACTGGTAACTGCAGTTTGACTAAAACTAATGACTGAAACTAATGACTAAAACTTAACTAAGACTGAAATGAAAAAAGAGACTAATAACCATTTTCGTCTGGAGATAAAGACTAAGACTAAATCAAAAATGGCTGTCAAAATTAACACTGCATCCAACTGTCTATGCAATGGTCCATTTATCTACTGATCCAACAGTCCTTTTATCAATCAATTCATACATTTATGTGTCCATCCATCCATCCATCCATACATACATACATACATCCTTCCACTTATCAGCCCATCCATTACAGTAACAACCATCAAGCAATTTAACTGTCTATGCAATGGTCCATTCATCCATCTATCCATCCACATCCATCCATCCATCCATCCATCCATCTATCCATCCATCCGTCCATTTCAACAACTACCATCAATCTATCCAACTGTCTATACAATGGTCCGTTTATCTACTGATCCAACCGTCCATTTATCAGTCAATTCATACATTTATGTGTTCATTCATCCATCCATCCATCCATCCATCCATCCATCCATCCATCCACCCATTTCAGCAACTACCATCAATCTAACCAACTGTCTATGCAATGGTCCATCCATCCGTCCATCTGTCCGTCCGTCCGTCCATCTGCCCGTCCATCCGCCCGTCCATCCGTCCGTCCATCCATCCGTCCATCCACCCATCCCTCCATCCATCCATGCATCTATCTATCCATTTGTATAACCACTGATCAAACATTCCATCCAGCAAACAATTCATACATTCCTCTGTGGCCATCCTACTCCTACTATGCACTGATTCCATCCATCCATCCATCCATCCATCCATCCATCCATCCATCTCTACACCTTCAACGCTGTAGCCAAACAGCATCTCTTCATAACCTTATCTATTATACACTGCTTGGAACTCCCAAACTTTCTGTCTCTGCAGTTTTGGCTCCTGAACCATGACTATCTGCCAGGGTCTCTCTCTCTCTCTCTCTCTCACACACACACACACACACACACACACAAACAATAGCGCATACACACTCCCACACATTGTATTTCTATATAAACAATTTGAAAAGCTTTGTGTATGAGGCTGTTTGTACATATGACACCTGCATGAACAAAGGGCAAATCTTCATTATACATCAATCAACATCAGGCAAATCCTCATTATTTATGCACAAACATCAAGCAAATCCCTATTATAAATGCATCTGTGTATCTTCTCCAACACAACTGCATCCTCCACAATACACAGATCTGTATGTTTACTGATTCATTACTGAGTCATTATACTGACACTATATCAAACTAATACCAAGTATGCAAATACACACACAAACACATATATACATCCACACACACACACACACACACACACACACACACACACACACACACTGCAGAAGACCCTAGCTGTTTACTGTGGGAGGGGCAATGGACACAAAAAACAGTGGACCCAAATGTGTCAATATTATTCCAAAGTGCAGCATGGGTGTGGCACATACTTATCAGCAAACACACACACACACACACACACTATTTGTGCCAAGATCTGAGCACCAAAATAACCAAACACCCTTTCCTATCTTTCACTCATATATCACACACACTGACTCACACCTCACACACACAAACACACACACACACCATTTCGATGCACCAAAACAACACACAGTCTCACTCCCTCGTTCCACACTAACCTGGCCGCCGTGTATCATGGCGCTGTTGTGCTCGCCATCTCTTAGCAAGAAGGAGTGGCTGCCTGATGGAGAACAGGAGGACAGGACGAAAGAGAGAGGAAGCATTCCACAACAGGAAGACGGAGGTGTTAAAGAAAAGCTCTCAGCGCTGCTGCATTAGTGCCGGAGTGTCTCTACCAGTCCTCATGGTAATGGCTGCTCTCTCGCTCTCGTCTCTCTGCCACCCTCTCTCTATCGCGCTGCATCTCCGCGTGCACTTGTGTGTCTGTGTACGTCGTGTGCATGTGTGTGTGGGAGAGAAATGGTGCGTAATGGAGAGAGACGAACCCTCGTTGGTGCAGTACGTGCTCTTAGGACGAGGACCGAAAAGCGAAAGCACGAAGAGGACGAAGACAAAGAGAGGATGAGGGAGAAAATGAGGGAGATCTGGCTGGGGCAAAAGT